>JANZLC010043397.1:0-16476 GCA_026413385.1 Erythroxylum gracilipes
CGGAGTTCGGATGACCAAGATATGGTCAAAATAGTGGAAGGATTTAAATTAAAACAAAACAAAAAATAAAATAAAATAATAATATATAACAATTACTGCTCATTGTCTTCTTCATTCAAAAATTGCACTGTTCACTTTTTTTTTCCAGAATTTTGTTTTCTTTCTTTACTTCTTTTCTTATCACTTCCTTTACCTTCTTCACTACACTTTAGCAAGTCTAACCTATTAGAATCTTCAAATATATGTAACAGTTTAGATAGAAAAATTCAATGGATATAGAACCTGACAAATATTCCAACAAAGTAAAGATCCAATGGAACTGGTCAAAAACTCAACGATCTAAGCATACAAGTCGCAGATAGTATCCTAAACAACTTGAACTTCCAAAAATCGAAGTGCACCATACGCATTAACCAAATCAAAGTCAAGAAGCGAGAGATCTTACTATACTGCTTACTGCAGATGGCTCGAAACATAAAACCAATAATGCATATCCATTGCAATTCAAGCAGAAATCAAATAGTTTCGAGTTTTGCTACATTCTATTCGTAGTTTTGTAAAATGTGCAGTGATATACATCCTAAAAAGGCTCGGCTATGATCATGCAGATGAATAATTACAGGTTCTAAAATTCTTAGTTACAACTACAATCTTCTCTTTAACATTATCTTAAACACAAAGAGACTACTAATTGAAAAACAAGTATAAATTCACTAACTACAGCTGCAGGTGAACGTATGCCAAGAAAGGGGACAATATCCACAGGGAGATGGCTACTTACTTGATTGAGCTATTAGCAAAAAGGACGGAAACCAGAAGTGTATGCAGCAGTTAGACGGCAACTTCCGAAGGTTTATTAAGAATAAAGCATATATAATAAAAATTGGTCTTTGTTTATTTATTTTTTTTGCATGAGAGACACATGGGTATGACGTGTGGGTAGACACATTAAACACTTGGCATCACAAGCCACATTTCACCGTGCATGAGGTATCATTTGTCAAAGAGTGATTGGTCCATTATTAAAATATTATTATTTTATTAATAAAATATTCGTTTAAACAACTTATGATTCTTATATCAACAAATACCCAAAATTTCCAAACAATTTCTGAAAATTTACCAAAATTTTGTCATAAAATAATGACTCGGAAAATAAATTATCAACTCAAAATTAATTCACCAGCAATTTCTAAAAAATATTTGAAGTATACAAAAATTACTAAAAATATACTAAAATTATAATAATACCGTCCGAATCGATCCGAAGTTTCGTTAAACCAATTTGCCCGGAAAATGCCATAAATGCATGCCATAATACTTATGCACAATTAAGCAAATTTTTAACAAGCAATTAACAAACATAATAAATATAATATATACTAAATTTCGTTAATATTCTAACCCCTAATTTGGGGCGCTACATATATCTTGAGTTTGCCAGAGAACCACATAATGTTAGACTAGGCTTAGCAACGGATGGATTCAATCCACATGGCAATTTGTCACTTTCATATAGCGTTTGGCCTGTTGTTCTCTTAGCATACAATTTACCTCCTTGGATGTGTATGAATGAGTCATTATTTATGCTATCGCTGGTTATTCCAGGTTTGAAAGAGGTTGGTAGAGACATTGACCTCTATATGAGACAACTAGTAAATGAGTTAAATGAGTTATGGGAAGATGATTTTGATGTTTTTGATGTTTCAAATGGAGAAAATTTTCGAATGCATGCAACTTTAATGTCGATTATCAATGACTTTCTAGCTTATGGTACTATTTATGGGTGGAGCACAAAAGACTATAAGGCATGCTCTATTTGTAACAAGCACACTCCTTCTTGTAAGTTAAGAAGTAAGATTGGTTACTTAGGCCATCGTTGTTTTCTTCCTTACGATCATCGATGGAGAAAAGCCAAGAAGTTTGATGGAAAGAGTGATCATCGGTCTATACCTAACTTACTAGATGGAGATGATGTGGTGGAACAATTATGTCATATGCAGAATATATGTTATAAAAAGCACCCCAGCAATAAGAGGAGAAGGAGATTGGAAGGAGAGTTCAATTGGAATTTTAAAAAAAAGCATCTTTTTGATATACCGTATTGGCATAAGTTAAGATTAAGGCATAACCTTGATATCATGCATATAGAAAAGAATATATATGAAAATATCCTTGGTACTTTGATGAATGTTAAAGGTAAAACCAAAGATACAATCAAGGCTCAGCTTGATTTGGAAGATATGAATATTCGAAAAGAATTACACTTGATAAGAGTAGCTAATGGAGCTATTGTGGGAATCCCTTTAGCATACTATACAATGTCTTCCGATGAGAAGAAGAAGTTTTGTGAGTATGTAAAGTAGGTGAAGTTTCCAGATGGTTACGCATCGAATATATCTAGATGTGTTAATGTTGATGAAAGGAAGAATACTAGACTTAAGTCTCATGATTGTCATATATTGTTACAAAGCATTCTTCCATTAGGCATGTATGCCATTTTGAATAAAGATGTGACAAGTGTTTTAATGGATTTGGGGGACTTCTTGAGCTGAAATTGTAGACGAAGATTTGAATAAGGATGACGTACAGAAGATGTGTCATGAAATTACTTTAATCTTATGCAAAATTGAAATGATATACCCATCGACATTCTTTAATGTCATGGTACATTTGGATATTCATTTGCCAAATGAAGCCTTACTTGGTGGACCAGTTGCGTATAGATGGATGTATCCAATTGAGAGGTATTATTTAAATTTACCTTATTACTCTTAAAAGTAAAGTAAATAGTGGCCTATCTGATTATGGTTAATCTTACTGATTTAATAAATTTGGATGCGACATTTGAAGATGAAGATATAACTTTGATGTTATTGGGATACCTTCCTGAGGAATTTGAGTTTCTTAACACTTCTTTACTTTATGGGAAGGTTGATGTGTCTCTTAGTGAAGTTATAGCTGCTTTGTATAGTCATGAATTGAGAATGAAGACAAAAGAAGAACATACAAGTGGAGCAGCAGAAGCTTTGGTAGTCAGATGTCGTTTGTAGTCAGATGTCGTTCGAAGATTCCATCACATAGTTATGGCTGAAAGACAAGAATAGGGTTTTGACCTCAATCATATTGCACATGTCTTGGGGAAATTAGCATAACTATTATTAGGTGTATCAGATTAAGATCATCTTGGGACGTCTTGATAGAAGCTTCGAGATCTACGACTTTCATGAAAAACTCAGAGTCAGATTCTATCGTCTGAAGGGTCAAAAATGGAGCAGACGATAGTAAGAAGCAGACGAAACAAAAAGTAGATGAATGCAAGAAGCAGACGAATCAAGAAGTAGATGAATGCTAGAAGCAGACGAATCGAGTCAACTTCAGACGATGCAAAGTCAACTTAAGACAATGCAATGCTTAAGAAGAAGCATTCCTATAGACGATATGATGTCATTACAGACTAAGTGACGTCATTACAGATGATACATCCTTACAGACTATACATCCTTGCAGACGATATATTCTTATAGACGATATGACATCATCATAGACGAAGTGACGTCATCACATATGATACGTCCTTACAGACGATACATTCCTACAGAAGATATGAAATCATCACAAACGAAGTGACGTCATCACAAACGATACGTCCTTACAAACAATACATCCTTACAGACGAAACATTCCTACAAACGATATGACATCATCACAGATGAAGTGACGTCATCACAGATAATACATCCTTATAGATGATACATTCCTACAAATGATATGACGTCATCACAGATGAAGTGACGTCATATCAGACAATACTGCTTGATATTCCTAAACATCTCCCCTTTTAAGGACCATAACTTTGAACTCTAATGTCCAAAATTTACCAACTATAAACCATTGGAAAGCTAGAAGAAAGGTTTAAATTCTCTGGAAGGCACATTTGCCTAAATTAGCCTAAGTTAATCTAGGTCCATCCCTGACGTCTGAACATGGACTTTTTCCTTGTGCAAACTTAAAATGCAATGAATAAATTTAAGAGGACGTCATGAACAAAAATGCAATCTTATTCCATTTTCATCAAAAGATAAGAGTTTTACAAAGCTTTAGTGGGCATTTCAAGCCGCAATTACATTAACATCTGAAAATCCCAACATACAAAAGATACATGAATCATGAGTTGCTCAAAATACAACTAAAGCCTTGCTTTACAAAATTTGTTTCAAATACAAAACATTTCAAAAGTTGAGTGATGCCTTGGCTATTACCTACTCGATCTCTTGCTCATCACCTGCTTATGGGGAGGAAAATGAAGGTGAGCTTAAATCTTATGGGTAACAATTTTACAATTAGTGACATGCAAAACCATTTATAAAGTTATTTTTCATGCAGAAAATTCACGTTTATGCGAAATGTGTATGCATCATTCTTATCAACTTATCATGAACATGTAGCATATCAAAATGGTTTGGGTAGGTCTATAAATATGACGCACTACACATTTCCATATAATGGTCCTGTGTAGTCAAAAACTTGAGGGAGTCTATAAAGGAGCTTTGTGCCACTAGCGGGCAGGCGGAAGAAGCTTATAACTTAGTCAACGCGCATGTGCCATTCTTGAGGGACTACAACAAACCCACATAACACATATTTCATGAACTGAAAATAGTTTTCCCCAAATGGCACTTTCTTGGAAACTTGTTTTTCATGAGCATGAGATATTTTAAAACTATTTTTGAAAACATGATTCCATAAACATGTATCTTTTAAAAAGGATAATTTTCAAAGTCTTGCACAATTCATCAACACAAATCATATATCAAATATGTAGCACAATTGTACAACATTTAAAAAGCAATAAATGCACATAAATAAGGTAGTTGAAAAATCATTTCTTGTCATTTCTTGAAAGAACCTTTAATGGCTCATTACTCAATTATAAAAGTGACCCTACCTTGAATTTCCTTGTTTATAACTTGCTCAAATGTGCCTCTACTCTTGCTCCTCTTATCTTTCTTGATTCCCTTTTCATAGATAAAATCCCAAGTTCAAATGGGTTTTTGATTGAAAATTCCTCAAAGTACAATCACTAAAATTTGTTCTAGAATACTTAAACCCATGCATTTCCTAGGCTTCATGAACCAAAACCCTTTCAAAAATCTAAATTTTTTTCAAAGTTCTTACCTTAAACCTTTACCAAATGAAAAGATGTTTAGTTCAAAAGAAAGCTCTTATCTTCCTCTACCTTTCTCCCACCTTGTACAACCTCAAAATCACTCTTTAAGGCTAAGAAAAATCAAGACCTAACATAATTCTCTTCTTTTCTCTATTCCTCCGAAACCTCTCTCTTCCTTCTTTCTTATTTTTGTGCTTTCTCTCTTCTTTCCTTACTCACTAATGTTTTTGTCTTCTAATATACAAGCCAACAATTTCCTCTTCCCATTTAGTCCCTCCTTTAATGCCTTACGATTCTTAAGCTTAAGTGATCTTCCGAAACTACCCCTCATGCAACTTACCACCTTAACACCTTACTTCAATTCACCTATTTCACATAATCTTACTCACATTAACAAGCTAATTAATTCCAGCATACATTAATCTAACAAGACCCCAAAATTTATCTAATCGTGCTTATTTACCCTAAAAAATTTTTGGGGCCACCAATTCTCCCCCTCTTAATAGAATTTCGTCCTCAAAATTCTTGCTTGAATCATTGACGAGTTGCGGATATTTCTCCCTCATGGCTTCCAAGGGCTGCCACGTTGCCTCTTCAATAGAATTATTTCTCCACAAAACTTTTACTAATTGAACTGTCTTGTTTTTTAGGACCTCCAAAATCTCTACTGGAGTCTCCTCATAAGTCAAATCATCTCTCAACTGAACCTCATTGGTCTGAATAAAGTGAGAGGGATCAGATCTATATCTCCTCAATATGGAAACATGAAAGACCTCATGAATCTGCGATAATTTTGGTGGTAATGCAAACCTATAGGCTAGCGGACCAATCTTCTCAAGGATTTCGTAAAGACCTACATATCTTGGACTCAACTTGCCCTTCTTGCCAAATCTCATGACTCCTTTCCAAAGAGATGTCTTAAGGTAAACTTTTTCACCGACTTCATACTTCGTCTCCTTTCGATGTGCATCAGCATAACTTTTCATTCTATCCTGTGTTGCCTTAAGCCTTTGCTTAACTAACTTGACTTTATCAACTGTCATCTAAATCAACTCTGGCCCTATTAGTTTCTTCTCTCCTTCTTCATCCCAGCATACCGGAGTTCTACATCTCTTTCCATACAGTGCTTCATATGGAGCCATCTGAATGCTTGAATGGTACGAATTATTGTAAAAAAATTTGACCAATGGCAAATGCTCATCCCAAGCTCCTTTGAAATCCATCACATATGCCCTAAGCATTCCTTCAAGTGTCCGAATGGTCCATTTAGATTGACCATCTGTCTGGGGAAGAAAAGCCATGCTAAAATTTAACTTAGTTCCTAGAGCCTCTTGTAAGCTTCCCCAGAATCTAGAAGTAAATTGAGGATCTCTGTCAGAAACTATAGAATCTGGAATCCCATGTAATCTTACTATCTCATTAATATATTTCTTTTCTAGCACATGCAGAGACTCAATCTGGTTAATTGCCAGAAAATGGGCTGACTTCGTCAAATGATCAACAATGAGCCATATAGCATCATGCTTCCTATTGGTCTTGGGCAAACCTATTAAGAAATCCATGGTTACCCGTTTCCATTTCCACTCAGAAATGGAAAAGGGCCTTAACTTGCCAGAAGGTCCTGGTGTTCAGCCTTGACTTGCTGACACACTAGACACTTACTTGCATACTCTGCTAAATCCTTCTTCATGCCTTTCCACCAGAAATGCTCTTTCAAATCTCTGTACATCCTGGTGCTACCTGGGTGCATAGCATAAGGCGCATTGTGTGTCTTATCCAGTGTCTCATCCTTCACCTCCTTGACATTCGGGATACAAAGTCTATTTCCTACTGTTAAGAGTCCATCATCCCTCACTACCATTTCAGACTTCTTGCCATTCTTAATATCTTCTTAGAGCTTGCTTAATTATGCATTTTGTGCTTGCAACTCCCTAACTTTGTCTTTGAGTATCGGTCTCACTCTGAAATTTGCAATAACACATTCAGGTTCTTCCTATTTCAAACTTATCCTAAGCTTAGCCATTTCTTCCAATAACAGCAGATAAACTGTTTGAACATGGGCTATTGATGATTTCCTACTCAAAGCATCTGCCACTACATTTGCCTTCCCTAGATGATACTCAATTAACAAATCATAATCGCTCCAACCACCTTCTCTGTCTCAAATTCAGTTCTTTTTGGCTCAACAAATACTTAAGACTTTTATGATCTGTGAAAATCCTCGTTTGAACCTCATACAAATAATGTTTCTAAATCTTCAGAGTAAAAACTATTGCTGCTAACTCTAAATCATGGGTCGGGTAATTCAGTTCATAAGGCTTTAGCTGTCACGAGGCATAAGCTATTTCCTTGTCTCCTTGCATCAATACACAACCCAAACCCTTTCTTGAAGCATCATTGTACATTGTATAACCTTCATCTCCCATAGGCAAAGTCAGGATTGGAGCACTTATCAATATGTGCTTAAGTTCCTCAAAGCTCTTCTGACTTTCACCACTCCAGATAAACTTCTGATTCTTCATCAATAACTTAGTCATCGGAGCAGCTATCATAGAGAATCCCTCAACGAATCTCCTATAATAACCTGCTAGATCTAGACAGCTCCTCACTTCTGTCACTGTCTTGGGTGCATGCCAATTCATCACTACTTTAACCTTTCTCGGATCAACATGTACCCTATCTTTTGAAATCATATGCGCAAGGACTATCACCTCGTGAAGCCAAAACTCACATTTACTGAACTTAGCAAAAATTTCCCTCTCCTTCAATATCTACAACACAATTCTAAGATGGTCCTCATGTTCCCCTTCACTCTTGGAATACACCAGAATGTCATCGATAAATACTATGATAAATTGATCCAGATATTCCTTGAAGACCTATTCATAAGATCCATGAAAGCAGTTGGAGCATTGGTCAAACCAAATGGCATGACTAGGAACTCGTAGTGCCCATAACGAGTCCTAAAAGCTGTCTTATTTACATCAGACTCCTTGATTTTGAGCTGATGATAGCTTGACCTGAGATCAATCTTTGAAAAGATTGTTGCTCCCTGCAGCTGGTCAAACAGATCATCTATTCGAGGCAGAAGATACTTATTCTTAATGGTCACCTTGTTGAGTCTCCGATAATCAATACACATCTGCCATGTTCCATCTTTCTTCTTAACAAACAAAATAGGCGCTCCTCATGGTGACGAACTCGGCCTTATGTACCCCTTGTCTGTTCCTCTATCTGTTCCTTAAGCTCCTTCAGCTCAGCTGGGGCTATCCTATATGGTAGTATAGAAATGAGTGCAGTTCCGAGAATCAAGTCAATGGAAAACTCGATTCCCTCACCGGTGGCAAACTAGGTAAGTTGTTAGACAACGGTTGTTTCTGGAACCCAACTTCAAATCATGAAATATGAGCATCTTACCCTGAAGGGTTATTTCAAAGAACCCTAATTAACCATCATCCCATAAGAGTGGAGGGCCCACATAAATCAGTCACCATACTCGAACTCATTTCTCCTATATCAGAATAGAAATTGGAAATAGTCAAACTAGAATTTCAATTTGACTTCTTCAGAAAAATGTAGCTCCATGTCTCTAGTTTATTTTGAAGTAAGAACCATCTTAATCGAAGCTCTATAGATGAAGATATGCTTAAAAAGCTAAAGGGTGTTCCTACCCCAATCATGCTCTCCCAACCGATCCCTCATTTTCTTTCCATCAAACTTTTTCAAATCAACTCCAAAAGATGCCAATTTTTATGGAGAGATAGAAATATGTCTCATGAATCTATTGCTTTAAGAATCACCTCATTTGGAGGTCGGATGAGGAAGTTATGACCAAAAGAATCCAACATGTTTATACCCTCAATCATATTGTACCTAACTTGGTGCAAATGCCATAACTTTCAATATAGATGTTGGATTGAGTTCGTTCTTAGACGGTTTTAAATAGACTTCTAGATCTATAAATTTTATGAAGAACACAAAGCGAGATTCTGCCTCTAACTATTATTTAGGGATCACTGTGTTTGCAACTTATACATTTGTATGGTTTTTAATGTATCATGACAGTACATTTTATCAATATAGATAATCATCATTTTGCTCTTAGTCATACATGTTGTTATATATTATCATAATACAAGTGAAAGTCTTAATATTTATATCGATTTTAAGCATTTTGAAGGTTGTTGAGCTTATATATACGGATTGACCTTGAGCCTATATCATTAAGACACATACAGATACATATAAATCCATGGATAAGTGTTTAATCCCATAAGGCTTTTCTTTAATATGGTTTAGCTTTCAGTAAGAGAAAACAAATTTCTCTAATGCTCTTTAGCATAAAGTTCAGAGAAATTGAGACCTACAAATGGAAAGATGATACGTTTAAGATCATACAAGTACTATCCTAGTTTGCCACACTCCATTTTCTCATTCATGTTAGATATGCATGGTTATATTAGATTTGTGTCACATATAATACATGCATTTGGTATTGAAAAGCTCGTTTGAAGTTATAAAAAGCAAAACAGCTATTTTTCACTTTTTTTCGTTTATTCACTTTCACATTTGATCCTAACGTGTAACTAAGGCTCGTGTTATGCCTTACACGCAATCGTTGCGTCTACCTTTAAGGTGGTCAGTTTTGCACTTCTCCGGTATATAAATGCAGCGTACAGAAGAGAAGTGATGGGAAATAACTAAGAAGTAAAACTAAGGTTGCAACTGTTGATATGTTTTTATCGTGCCACAATTGCTGTGAGCGATAGTTCATTTGCGGAACAGCAAGGCTTATGGTTACTTGGAGTAGTATTAAAGGCCGTAACATCCCTTCCACAGAAGAAACCTGGTTCTTTAGGTTGAGGTAAGACACCTTCCCCTCCCAACATCAGGACAACAGACGACATACTTGGCCTGTCGTCTGGGTCTCGTTGAACACAAAGGAGACCAATGTGAATTGATCTCAGGGCCTCAGAAGGGTCACAGGTATCTCTCAGTGACTCAGCTGTAATCTCTGATGGCCTCCCTTCTGTATTCAACCTCCAGGCCTGATAGTTGGAAATAATTAGCTTTTACAGTGTCAGGAAACAACAAAATTCTAATTAATGTGACACTTACATGGGCAAGCAAGCTAAGATGGTGCTGTGAATCATAGAATCCTCTGTTTCGCTTGCCACTTACAATCTCGAGCACCATAACACCAAAGCTAAACACGTCTGACTTCACTGAGTAAAGCCCAGCGACTGCATACTCTGGTGACATGTAACCACTGCCAGAAATCTTAACAGTTATCTCCCAGCTACTACTTAAGAAACTAGATTGTCACATAAACTAGAGGTTTTCAGAGACACTTACTATGTACCCGCCACCTTATTTGTATTTGCCTCACTTTCATTTCCAGTGAAACTTCTTGCAAGGCCAAAGTCAGAGATTTTGGGGTTCATTTCCGAGTCTAGTAATATATTTCCAGCTTTTAGATCTCTATGAATTATTCTGAGCCTTGAATCTTGATGAAGATAAAGAAGTCCACGAGCGATCCCATTGATTATGTTGTACCGCTTTGGCCAATCAAGTAGCCTGCTCTGCTCTTGATCTGCCAAATGTTTGGCCTAACTTAATAGATTTTTCGCTCTTTTAATATTCTGAAATTTGAACTTTAAGGAAGCAGAGAAATTGGAGAGGAAATGCGCTATTAAGAACTTGGATTTATTGTAAATAATGGATCAAATAAAAAAGCACTTCTTTAGCCTTTGCCGTAGTATTTATGAACTATCGCACCACTCAACTTAACAGAAAAGGAAATGCTATGGGATTTTAGAGATTCAAACCAAAGATAATGAAGTCCAGGCTTTTGTTAGGCATGTATTCATAGATCAGCATCTTTTCGTTTGCTTGAATGCAGCATCCTAGAATCTTCACCAGGTTCCTATGTTGAAGTTTTGCAATATGCGTTACTTCATTCATGAACTCAGTCAGCCCTTGTGTTGAATTCCTGGAAAGTCTCTTCACAGCAACTTCTTGTCCATCTTTCATCCTTCCCTATAAATTTAATGAGCAATCGTATCTTGTGAATGTTTTTGGTTTGATGGAAACAGGTCATTGTTTAATCTATGAAAGTAGGTGCCAAAAATAATATAATCTAGATAGAATCTTTGGCTGTGAATTTAGAAATCCATCAAGAACCAACCTTATATACGGGTCCAAAACCCCCTTCTCCAAGTTTATTGCTAGCAGAAAAGTGATTGGTTGCAAAATTAATGGTACCCAGATCAAACAATGGCAATTCTAGATCTTCCTTTTTTGAATTTCTTACTTGAAGACCTGAGCTTGCTCCAGAAAAAAACAGAACTAGAATGAGTGCATTAGTTACTTGGTCTGAAATCGAAAGGAGAATGCAGTAGATACAATTTCATGAAATTATTAACGCACCGTCTTTCTGCCGCTTCTTTTTCCAAGCATACAAGACCAAGGCGAGACCTAGGAGCGATAGTAAGGCAGAGCTTAACAGAATCTTCATGTGATTGGATTTACTATTAGTTTCCCCATTACCACTGCCGCCAACTTGCATGGAAATTGTGAAAACAAACAATTCATTATTCAAGATTAGTTGTCGTTCAATTGCCAGAGAAAAGAGATCATTATTAGCCTTTCCTTTTAGTTCCAAGAAAGCTTCAGAATCATACCTATGTCCGATGCAGTCATCCTGATATAAATATCTTGGCCATCTTCACCTAATTGTCTCATGTCAAGAAGGTCACCAAACCATAATAAACACCCACTTCTTTCTCCACTAATGTTCAAATTTGAGTAAGCAGTACATGAACAGTCTCGCAGGCATTTGCTCTCACACTCCTCAAGACTCATACTTCTATTGTACCATGATCTTCCAGTATCTGGCAACTTAATTCCACTATAGTTTAAGAATCCATCTCCGTAGCAATTTAGTGGATTCTTCCTGACACAACCGCTATTCCAGTCCAAGTTGTCCCATTCACGTGAAATATTTGGCATAAATCCTGTCAAACAACCACAGATTGGGCTGTTGTCGATGTTGCAGCTACCATATGCCCCACATAATGCATACTTGTCGCAATCATCAATTTGTGAGTTGCGATAAAGCTCCCATTCCCCTGTCCGATCAATCCATGTATACCTTTGAATATGACCATCTGCTTGTAAGATGACCCTGGAGGGAAGTGAACTGTTGAGGAGTTGATAGCTATAAGATGTACCCTTCTCATCGTTTTCATATTCGTACGTGTATATGGGATTTGGTTTCAATTGAGGTGTACCGCTGAACCGCAGGCCATTCCATGGGCCTGGTCGATATTGAATAATTGAATTCTCTTTAAGAAGCAATTCAGGATATCCCCCAGTATCAAATCCATAAGTGAAATTTCCTGGAGAAGGATCAGCAGGTGTCTTCCACGAGGACAAGTACAAATTCAGGCCTGTTTTTCTATCCCTCCCGAGTATCATACCGGGCAGGAGTGTGTTGTCAGGATTATCAAAACTCTGCCACAATACATTTTGCGGGTTGTTATTAGCCTCATCTTTTACAACTAGATTGCCTGAGTCCAAAAGTTGTGCAACAGGAAACGAAGCTGAAGCTGATTGACTGGAAGACCAAATTGAAATATTTCTATCGAACAGCACCAGACGAGACTGGCTGGTAACTCTCAGGATACCTGAAGTGTCTGTGAGAGGTGTCACTCTGTTGGCAACCCAAACTACGGTTAAAACAGTAACTTTGTTGTACCAAATGCCCAAGTACCTGTACTTGGAACTTCCTGCTCTGAAAAATCCTAAACAAAAGCTTCCACCTTCCGAAACCATTGTGTCACCGTCTCGAAGAACTTGAGTTGTATCTATGGAATCAATTTTGTTTGAAACTGCTGCATTTATTAGCAGGAAACAGGAACACAGAACAGCAGAAATAACATCCATGAAGGATGTTCCGAATATCTGGCAGCAACCTTGTGATAAAAGTGGATGAATGTTACCAAAATTCACGATCGGTGGTGAGTGATATAATAATAAATTGGGAAGGAAGCTTCGTCTCCGTGTTTAAGTTAATCGTGTCTTTTATTTATTGGCTTGTTTCTTTCTGACGACTTTTCTCAATAAACAATATTTTTATTTCAGACTTTGAGGATTCATGTTCCGATTTTTTCAAGGTAGGAGTTATCTGTCAACCTGAACACGTAGAACTTTTTGACTTCTATTGTATACGAAGAATATACAATTATAAATATCAGATTGTGACTACCACAATTCGTGGAAATTGGTAAATTACACACCACAGACGTGATTTTCCGATATTTCGAGATTGACAACAGGCGGCCACTTGGACCTCTAAATGAAGGTCACGTATTAAGTAGGTTTATGCAAAATGATGCTTGAAGTAAGCTGGTCAGCGAGTTGCGTTAGATCAGGGACGTCCATCTACGTAACCATGCAACAGCACAGTTTTCTTTCATAAATGTATTTTTCAGTGGTTTCATAATCCTTGTGTCAGATTTTGATTGGATGCGCACTCACTATAACATAATATTATCTACTTTTTTGTTTTCGACGAAATCTTCACCAAAAAGTCTCAAATTTAGTTAAGTCAAAGTAAATTCTCAAAAACGCTAGTTATTAATTTAAGTTGTGTGGTTGAATAGAAGGGACTCATCTATTCTTACCTAAAAGTTAGGGGTTCGATTCTTGACTTTAGATATAGAGCAGCCTTAAATTTTTGGGCCAGTTGTCCCACTCTGTGAGGTGCCTATAAATCAGCGAGAGAATTAATCATTGAATCCGCCAGTGAATACCCTGGTCAAGATAAAAAAAATCGCGAGTCATTTGACGACAATTTTTAGGAGTTGTCACTAAAAGTGCCCAATTTTGCGACGGGTTACTCATATCATCGCCAAAGATCGACCCTTTAGTAATGACTACATAAAACATCGGTAAGTATTCGTACGTTTTGCGATAAAATGCCAATTCATCGTCAAATGTGGACTTTTGGCGACTAAACCTTTAAATCGTCGCAAAAAGTGTAGATTAAAGAAATAAATATTAATAATATTAATTTTTTAATAGTAAGTGTGCTTAATTATCCTACAGTTAATTATAACTGACATTTACATATGATTTTTCATGTTTTTTTACTAACGTTTTCTTTTTAAATTTGTTTAAATAAATAGTTAATGCATAAAAACTTTATAAATTTTCTTTTTGGAAATTAAAAGATAAACATGCCTAAAATTTAACATATCGATGAGATTAAAATTTAATAATTTTAAGTTGTCTATTATTCTTAATTATTAATATTTATTAACAATATAATAATAATACATAAAAATTGAAAATAGTAAGCAATATAATATAATAATGAATGCCGTTAATTAGTAAAAGATTGTCATTAGAACTTTAACAATTCTTACAGACATAAAACAACAAGAATAAGAACAACAACATCAATACCCAGTATGAATCTCACTGATGTGTAGGGTCTAGGAGGTCTAATAATACGCAACCTTATCCCTAACTAGTAGAGAGGTTGTTTCCAAAATTCTTACATACATAACAATAAATAGAGTTTCACGCTTATTCCATAAAAAAAGAAACGAAACAATTATTTTTTTAAATTCTAAGTGACATTAGAGTCGGTAAAGGTAAATGAGTTCGTGGATTCCCAAGAAGGATTCTTGCATGTTTGAAGGCATCAATTGAAAACATCAAAGATCTTCCCTTAGGTCTTGTGCTATTGATACCTTCTTCCAACAACTTCTTGGCTATAGCTAAACTTGTAAATGATACAGTGAATGAATCCCTAAATGCTGCATGGATCACTGAATTGGATGAACAGCTAGTGTGATGTGTTTGACCTAAGACATAATTAGTATGAAACTTAAATAGTTAGTTAAGTGAAACTATATTACGAATCCAAATTCGAACACATTTATACCTGATTAAGCAGACATAGTCATTGGAACTGACGATCGATAAAAAACAACTGATTGCCCTAATGTTGTACCAGCCCTCAGGATATTGCCATCGTTTCCACTTTCATCTATGTTCTCTTGAAAGATTGAAGTAAGCTTTACATAAGACATAATATATACAATCAAACGTTCATCTAATAGATAACTACGATGCAAATAAGATACAAATAATTAAGGAAGAGAGGAAATTAAGATGATACTAAAAATCTTGATGAAGAAGATCGACCATAGAAGGTAAGCGACGATTAGTATATGATGACGAAATATTTGCATCGATTTTTTCTATACTAGGTAGAATTTTCCTACATTCTTCTCATCGGAGCTCATTTTTGCCATCGGAAACCAATCGCCACGTCAACATTCTTTGATGAATTGATGTTAAACAATCTAATTCTGAAAATTCAATATATCATAAAATTACTTTGTTAAATAAAATTTGTTCGGTAATCAAATCCCACAAATGAATTATTGATGGAAAGAACTGATGCATAGGAAACTATCTGCATTCCATGTCAATGTGATCAGTTATGCTAGTTTGTCGATAATAAGTCAAAGAACTACTTTTTAGTAGTGATACATAATTGGTGTAAAAGGAATCACATGGTAAATGTTTTACATAAACATTTGTTGCAAATTGTGCCTTGACTCTCTAACAGACCTTCCATCAAATAGTTACAAGGGTTTCCTCAAACAATAACCAGAGGTTGGAAAAAAAAGGTCTACAAAAAATTTTCCAATACAAAAACACAATTCACCATCTTCCAATCATAAACAAAAATGGAAATCAAAACACCAATTGCAGAACATAAAACCCATATTAACTTTGGGACATAGTAGAAAAACATAGCACAATCAGAAGGGTTATTAATAACAGAAAAGAATAACAATACGTACCAATACAGCACACGATGCTTCGTCGACGGTGAGGACCACAAGATAGGAGATGACCATGAAAGATGAGATGACGCTTCTATAATCGATTATGAAGAGAATATACGATGGTTAACACGAAAATGAAGAAAACTTGGTTTTTGTGTTAATAACTTAGAGAAAACGACATTGTTTATTGTTAAGATAAACGTCGTTTTCGAAATAAACCATTTGGTGAGGATTCAAAAACCCATTGCTAAATGCTTTTTCATTACCATTTTAGTTCACCTTTGGCTAACATAATTATATATAATATATTAATTAAATGTTAAGGTATGGATTTTTATATGATAAATAGATATTTATTATTAAATAGAGTAATATATATTACATAAGTAAGATATGAGAAAATTTATAAATTATGTAATAATTCATAAATCATTA
>JANZLC010043419.1:0-16471 GCA_026413385.1 Erythroxylum gracilipes
ATTTCACTTCAATTCTACCTTATTCATGCTTCAATACCTCATCAAATTCATGTCCAAACCAATTCAAAAATCATTCAGTAAGTAACTTACAAAGCAATATCTTCCACGCATCAAAACCAAACCAAAAGTTATCATACAAGGATCATTTTTCCAACATTCATTTATCATCATCATAACACATATTTCATGCCAATTCAATTATCATAAAACTTGTATTAATACATGCTATCATGTTTAGAATTCCCTTACCTTAAAACTTCAAAGAACAATTCCAAAGAATCAAGCCAACTACTCTTCCAAACAACCAAACACAGGTCTTAAACTAAGGTGCAAATTTCAGCACCAACATAAAAAAACATAGAAAATAGCAAAACTTGCTTCTGGATATAGTAACTTACAAAGATTCCAAGTGAAGATGATCCCAATTCAAGCAAAATTCCAGAAGTTGAGAGGAAATGAGAGAGTTTCGGCGGAGAGAATGAGAAAAGAAGGAAGAGTTACAGCAGAAACTAGCCAATGCATAAGGTCATGCCATGTGTAAAATGACTCATCTTACTCTAGGGCCACTTTCTACATAAAGTCACAAGCCATATGTCCATTCCCTAGATAGCACAAATGTTCTTCTATGAAGCTGCCAAATGTCACAATTTAATTAAGCCACTTGTTACTCAACCAATGTTGCCAAATGTTAATGCATCAACTATGCCAAATGTCGCTAACTCATAGGCTTAGTCTTTCCAATTTGCATATGCCAACTTATCTTGTCACTTGAAAATTTCCTAGTCCAAATGTACATTTTAATACCTTAATTCTCTAATGGTATCAATTAACTCCAATCCACTTAGTAGGATCCACTAAACCAAAATTAGAGTGAAATGCATTTCTCAATTATCTCACAATTTTTAACACCTATCATACATGTAGTTTTATGAACATGTAACATTTCAACTAAGGTACAATTTGGGGCCTTACATTATGGGGTTTTAGATTCTCTTATTATGTCATATATGTCCTATTTATGATTTTGGTAAAATAGTTTAATTAAAATGCTTTTTCTCTCTCTTTTTTTAAATTTTGTGAATGTCTAAGGTGTAGGAAACAAAAATTGTGTTGTTTAATTCTCTTTTGAATGGTTAAGGTTTATCATGAATCTATTTTTAGTCATGTTCATGATTACAATACCTTGAAATATCATCACCATATGGTCTATAGGTATGCTGATGAAGTGTTTGTTACTTTTATGAAGTTCATGTTTTAACTTCATTCATTTTCTTGTTTTGATTTATTTTTCCATTCTTCAGAAGTGCTATGATGTATTTGGGCTTTAACTTATTCAAATAATTTTGTTTTGTTTTCATGGGCTTTATTTTAAACTTGAAATTAATAAATCCTTTTATCGAGTTTTTTAATCCAATAGTTTTTCATAAGCATGTTAAGTATAATTTTGTTAATAATTCACTCATATTTTTTGTGATAAATGACCTTGGGAGGTTGCATTCTATTTATTTTACATCCTACAATAAGGTTCAAAAGCAAGAGAAGAAAAGAAATTAAATCCCATATTTAAGAATAGATAAAAACTTTTTTTAAAACCAAATCAAGGATTTAACATCCACCATAACCAATCCTTGGATCATCATTAGGGATTTTAACTCCATCTTGAAGTTGGAAGAAGATGAAGTTCCCAGATCTATAGGAATTCCTTGTACTGATTTTAGGAAGCGTGTTGAAGAAGCTCAACTTATTGATATTCAAGTTGAAGGTAATTATTTTACTTGGAGTAATAAGCAATATGGGGTGAATTTCATTGAAAAAAGCTTGATCATAGCTTAACTAATATTCAGTGGATGGTTAAGTTTCCCAATTGTTTTTCTACTTATCTTACTAGTAGTTTATCTGATCACTCACCTGTTATTACTAAAACTTGTGATGTTAATCCCAAGAAGTCTTTTGGATTCAACAATTTTTTAATTAAGCTAGTAGATTTTGAACATGCCTTATGAATGAGGACAAGGTTTACTAGAACAAATTAGTACATTGTATTTAGGAAATTGAAGTTTATTAATATGGAAATGAAGAGACTGTTCAGGAATAACATTGGAAATACACACCATTTGCTGAATTGCTAAAAACAATATGGACAACATTCAACAATAAGTCTATAACAATCCTGGCTCTACTTAACTATTGGATATAGAGAAAGCAACTAACTAGAGCTAATCCAAAGCCTTATGGCTTGATTACTCTCTTATGAAGAAGAGATCAAGATTCCAGTGGATAAAAAATAGGTATAGAAACACCTTTGTATGTCATAAATTTTCCATTTGTAGGAAAGCTATCTAGAGAATTGTTTCACTTAACCTTAATGATGTTCAGCTGAATTCTTAGGATGAGTTACTAGAAGTGGCTTTTAAATAATTCTTTGAATCTAACTCTTTTGTTTGTCTTCTCTAGTAGGTTTTATAAAGTGGACTATCTTCTCAAGAGGCTGACCTTCTTATCCGACCTATTAGTACATGTATTTCATTCACATGAATATCGTTAGCATACATACGTGAATTATGATATTGTACACATTGCAAAGATAACATATGCACTCAATTGACATATTTCGGGGTACAAAAGGTTTAAAATGATCATGATGTGAATTGTGCATTATTTGTGTATTGAATTTTGGTTTGATTGATTATAAGTAGTAAACTTGGAATTAATTGTTACAATTGCAAAATTGATGAATTAAAATGTACATTTAGACTAGGAAAAAGCCAAGTAGCAAGATAAGTTGACATGAAAAATTAGGATGACTAAGTCTATAATTGAGTGATAATTAGCATAGATAAATAAGTGAAATTTGGCATAGGTAATTATTTGACAAATGGAAGTTGTGCTTAAGTGACAATGGCCTAGTATAACTGTGACATGTGGTAGCATATATATAGGATAAATGGACTGCATGCAAAGGTGACAAATGCCAATGTACAAAGGTGACAAATGCCACTGTACAAAGGTGACTCCTAGCACCCAATGTGTTAAGCTTTAGCAGGGATGGTTTATACTGCCTTCATTCTTCCTCAACACCAAATTTCACACACTCCTTTAGCTTTGAAATTCTGCTTCAATTTCAACCTTCTTCACTCCAAACTCTTTACAAAACCTTGCATCAAGAAAGCTATATCATGCTATCTTCCATTATGTTGTCATCTTGTTACTAAGACCAACCTATTCCTAACTTGAATTTGTGATGATTTTTACATGCATGGAAAGTTGAATTAGCTTGATCTTTGAGGTGAAAATTTGAGCTAGACAAGTAAGTAAAATATTAATCTTTATGGCATGTCATAATAGAAGGGTTATGATGATTGAATTGGGATAATTGCATGTAGTATTGATGATGAGGTTGTGCTAGAAAATGATGCATGAATGGATGGTTTCTATTTTGTTTTTGATATATAAAAATTGTAGGTTATAGGTTGTTTCATGGATGAATTGGATTGGGATTTAAGGTATAATGAAGGTGAATTTATGTTAAAGAAAGGTGTCAATATAGTGTAAAGAAAGGTGTTAATATATTGATCTTGAAATGGGAAAGAACTAGAACTATATGTAGGATAAAATGAATGATAGTTTATGTTTTGATTTTTATGCATGAAAACCATAAATTGCGAGCTACCAAATGAATGATTTGGATTGGAATTGGAATTGGATATGGATTTAATGAGGAATTGAATTATAATTAAGGTATAATTGAGGTATAAGTAATAGACTATGATAAAGATGTGTTGAATTCGGTATGAAGATGTTAAAAGCTGGAAAAAATTGAAGGAAAGGGATGGTGAACCTTCGGTTCACTCATCCCATGATCACAGGAGCTACATTAGCTCCTTCCTATGGTCGTGGGCAATGCATTGAAGTGAGAAATGTTCAGTTTTGTGTGATATTTAAACCATATAAGGATAAGTTACTTTGCTTAGGTGCATTTGGATATGATTGGGGCTTGAAATGAACCTAGATAGTTGCTTGATTAATTGATTAAGTGTTTGATAAGTTTAGGTTGTTAATTGATGTTATAATTTAAGGAATGGATTGTTTGATATCAATGTCTATGAATTTGGGAAGTATGAGTTGTTAATGGTATAAAGATGTTCTTCTGAATACAAATGTGATTTAAAGGATATAGGCAATGAATTAGGCATGATTGAATGAGAATTGGGAAATTGTGTGATTATATAATGCTAGGAAAGGATTGATGAGTTTAAAGTAATCAAACTTAATTAAGGCATAACCTAATTGCAAGCTAGATAAATACAAGCTATAATGAATGAATGATCAAGATTTATGAATAAGGATACATACCCAGGATAGTCAATTGAGCATGCAATGAACATAACACATATACATGTATATGATTGAGTACTCATTTGATTAAACAAGTTAGTAATGTGTAAATATTTGTGTAGTGCACGATATAGAAGCATAAATTGAGCATCCACATCCAGACATTGTCGGATCGTCAAGGTAATATCTATCTGGAGCGTACTATGAGTTAACCTATATGTTTTCTCACTATGTTTAAAAAAAAATTATTAACTTTCAGATATTGAACTGTTATTGATATGATTGTGATATTTTAGACATTATTGGTCTAAGGAGTTTGATATTCGGGATTGTATTGGAAGTGTTTTCAAATTGAATTTGCAATATGAAACGTGTTCTCAACTGTATGTTGAATGCCGAACTCAGATCTGATGAATATGATAAGTGATCGTGAACTTTCAATGAAATTTATTGATAGCATATTATGTGAAATGATACATTCCATCACATGAATATGCATGATCAGATAAAGGAGCTGTGACTGAAGTGACCAATCTGAAAAGAGCTTAAAGCTCAGAAATGTGCACAAAGAGCCATAGGCTCCGTTATTAATAAGCCCAGTATCCACAAAGGGGTACAGGAAAATATCTAAAATGAGCCTGATATCTACAAGGGATGCGGGACAGTAAATAGGTACCCAGTCACAACAAAGTAAAAATGAAAGTCAGTTCATATGAGATGATTACTGAATTATTTGAAATATAGTTGAAGGATAAATGAGGATGTGTTGTGATATGAAATGCTAGCTTATGTAATATGTTGGTGAAAGTATGATAATCTGGATGTACTCGATAAAGTATGATGAAATGGGATGTGATATTCAATACTGAATGCTATGAAATACTTGTTGAAATGGGATATGATTTGCCTCTTTGTTTCTGACTTGAGTGAAAACATCAATGATGGTTCACTCACTGAATTCGCAAAACTTATCAAAATTGCAATGTTGATTTTCAGGTTCTGAGGAGAAGCGTTGAATGTTAAGTTCTTGCTAT
This sequence comes from Erythroxylum gracilipes, assembly GCA_026413385.1. Lineage (NCBI taxonomy): Eukaryota > Viridiplantae > Streptophyta > Magnoliopsida > Malpighiales > Erythroxylaceae > Erythroxylum > Erythroxylum gracilipes. Next base: position 5,370 of record JANZLC010043419.1, read on the forward strand.
AGGTTTTTAAAGTCATTCATCTTTGCTTATGATTATATATTCTTGGGAAATATAAAACACAAGTAAATGTTTTTGGGTTTATCATCTAAATTTTGATGTTTTGCCTAAGGACGGTCAAAAACTAAGTGCAGGAAAATTTATATGTGCTTAATTGATTATATTTAATCAATAACACTTAGTGATTAATGATTTGAAAATGTTTAAGATACTCACTTTAGTTCATATATGGTTTTAGGCACAATTCGTAAGAGAAGGAGCTAAAGTGAGTCAAAAGCATAATATTTGAGTCGTCTTCTTAAGATTCACACTAACTTATCTTGATCGAGTAAGAAGAAGAAGCATTAGAGCAAGAAGAGACAAGAAAATGCAAAAAGGAAGGAAGAATAATATATGCAATGGCTTGAGAAACATCTCATGACCATGAAAAATAAGTCATGGCCGTGAGAGTGCTCTCACGCCCATGAAAATTTGTCATGGGTGTGACAGTGTTGTCACACCCATGAAAAATGTGTTATGGGCGTGATACACCAAGTCATGCCTATGACATGCCATGAAAAATGTGTTATGGGCGTGATACACCAAGTCATGCCTATGACATGCGGACAACTAACCTGAAAACCCTACTTTTTGGTATAAAAAACATTTTGTCGTCAAAATAGATATGTTTTCATCTGGGAGAAATTTAAGGAGTCAAAAGAGAGGTTTCAGGAGAATGAAAAGGGACAACCTCTCATCCTTTGAGGACCCATGGAAAGCTAGACATTCCAATGTCGATTCGGAGCTGGCATATGACCCAGTTAAGCATTTCTCTTATTGTTTGTTATTCTTTCTAGGATTGATTGTGTTATCCTACGTTTAATGTTTGAGTGTTGTGTGAGAATGATTTAATGTTCTATTTGATTATTTTTAAAAATCCATCGCTAGAATTTCAATATAGTTCGTAATTGTTATATTGAGATTCATTTGTAGCGACTAATAGCTTGTAATCACTAGGGATAACATAACCTAAGTTAAATGACCTGAGCGTGTGTGGTTGTTACTTAGATTGGTTTATTTTCCTAATTTATGATGCAACTGTCCAATTAAATCTAGAGATCATATCTTAGGTTATTCGGTGGCGGTTTAATTAACGAGCGTCCTTTAATTAAACATGTTCTAAGGGAAAACCAAGATTAACAGAGCTTATTGTTAATCTAAGACCAATAATTTCTAGGAGAGGTTTAAGAACAATGAAGTATGTTCAACTGGGTGTAGGTTAAGATTGAACCAAAGAACCAGACTCCCAATAAATTCATCATTTTTGTCATTTTCAAATGTTTACATTAGTTTAGTTTTACTTTATTTTGTTATTAAATTAAACCAAAATCCTCCCATAACCTACACACCGATTGATTTCATAATAAGAGCTAACTAAACACTCTCTATGGGATCAACCTAGAGTTATCACTACTATAGTTGTAGATCTAGTTTATTTTGCGTAGCGTTATAACTCGCTATAATCATTGTAACATTAGGAAACTCATTGCTAACTTAATCTTTTATAGCCATTTGTTCATTTCCTTTTTGTATGATTATTATTTCTAGTAAGCTTCCCTAAAAATATTAAGGAATCTTCTATCTTTAGTGTCTCCATTATATTCTAACCAAGTTTGCTCTGATGCATGGTTATCTAGGCCCTGTCTTCTCTCCAACTATTATCCTGACCATTAACACTTTTATAAGGAGTTATTAGTCTCAATTCTATTGTGGGGATTTCATGATGCTTTTATTGATATTTTATAAGTGTGTGACAATGCTCCCTTTCTCTATTAGTCTTTGGAATTTATTTACGATTGTGTTTTCACATACATGAAACATAATTGTGAAATTGGTAGTGTTGGCTTCTTAAACAAAACTTCTCATCCCTTAGTCATTTTAAATTTGAGCACTTGTCTGAGATACATATAAAGTTTAATATTTGATTTGTGTCCATAATAAATAGCTTATCCTTCCTTAATATTACCTTTTTACCTCTTGCACCTCTATAATGAAGAAATTGATTCGCAAAACTTCTGCCATTCTCAGGGTATAATCACATGCAACCTTATTGATCATTTACTATTCTTTGATCCACTGGTCCAATTCAACTAACACTTACTTGATGTGTTTTTCCAACACTTAAAAGCACTTATCATTTCTTTCTTTTTATACTTTATGGATACAGGAGCTATAGAATATTATATACGGTGTCTTGTCCTCTTTAGATACACTCCTCAAGGATCTTATCCAATCCATAAATTCAAGATAGTTTAGATTATCCTTATTAAGCTAGTAATACTCCTATAAATGCATCCGTAACATTCTATAAAATTTATATCTAAATAATATGTGAACTAAAGATATTGAATCCTCATTATACAGATAACATCTATTAGTCAGATTTATGAATTTTATTTTGTTTATAGTTCCTAGTCTGTCTTTAGTATCCAACCATAAAAGGAATGTTATCTTAGGAAGTGGATTATTATTCTAAACCACCTTTATCCACTACACTTAAAGATTTCTCTATAAGATTTGTTTGTAAAGATTCCTGATCAGTGGCCTTTCCAAATATACTTATCTAAGCACCATATGTCTACTTCTTAATTGGGTAGGATACGTCTAATATTGCTAGGGCATTTGCTCCATTGGTTTCTACTCATCCATAAATTAAATTTGGAGTTAATAAAGGAGCCATCTAAAAGTTTAAAAATATGATGAGTGTTGTATAACGGTCTAATGGTGCTCTAATTATCAAAGAATAGTGAAGTGATTTCTTCACTTTTGTTTAGAATTTATAGTTATTACCAAGCTTATCCCGCAGCTTGAGTAATTGGCCTATGAACCATAAATAGGAAGGCTTGCTTTTTTATATCCCATACTTTTGTCCTAAAAATACAAATATGAATCCATATAAACTAAATCGACTCTTGCATTCCATTAACCTCTACAATCCTTTAGCTATGAACACCTAATTGATAAGGTTGAGAGGAATGATTCCAAATCTCCCTTCTTCTTTTAGTTTACAAACCTCATCGCAAGCTACCTTAGAATTAGACTTCTTAATCTAGCTCTATGCCTTAATAAATTTCTTGAAAAACCTCTCTATAGCTTTAGATAGCTCTATAGATAAGATCATTTTTTATGACCAATGTATATAAAGGGAGTTTAAAACTAATGTTATTAATTGAACTCTACTCATATTTACCTTATTACATTAGTTGTCCATTCTTCTTAAAATATTCTCTAGCAAAGGTAAGCAATCCCTAAACTGTAACTTTTTTATGGATATTAGTAATCCCAAGTATATAAAAGGGGTATTTTCACATGAATGCCAATGATTGAAGCAAACCAATTTACATTTTGTGAGGCACTGTCAAGTAAAATCATATAGCTTTTATTAGTGTTTAAGTTCAAACATAGGAGCTATTTGAAGTTGTGGAGAAAAGAAATAAAGATAAAATTTGACTTATCATATAACTTAGAGAAAAATAGGAGGTCATTTATAAACGATAGACAAAATAATGCCATTCATTTGTATTTGTAATAAAATTTAAAGATATGATTTGTAGCAATGTTGTTTCTAATCAACTTAGTCAAAGCTTCCATACAATGACTAAATAGGTAGGAGGAAAAGGGGTCACCTTATCTTTAAGTACTTTCTCCCGATTAAAAACATCAATTGATCCTCCATTAATAAGCACACTATATGAAGTAGTTGTAACACGTAATTTCATCCATTTCTAAAAAATGTTAGGAAATTCAAACACCTCCAACATATCACAAATTAATTCTTAGCTTATTGAGTTATAAGTTTTATGAAAACCAACTTTAATAGAATAATTCTTTAAAGATTTTGCTTTATTATGGTCTATGAGAAGTTCCTATGCCAAAACATCCCCTAATAATCTACTCTCTATAAATTCACTTCTGAGTTAAATGCTTCTAAGTTTGACATATTTCTTTAGCTTAGATGCAGAGACTATAAAGATAACTTTATATAGGAAATTACAAAAAGAAATTGGTATAAATTCTATAAAAGTACCTAGGTTGGGGATCTTAAGGATGAGGAAAATTATTGTCTTACTAATCTCCTTAAGAATTTTCCACTTTTAAAAAAAGTCCAACATTGCCTCAGTGATAATATTCATTATTGAAGGCCAATCCTTCTAATAAAAAGCCCATTTAATTAATCTAGACCTAAGGCTTTTTCTGGGTTCATTGCAATGATTACTCTCACCACTTCTTTAGCCTAAAAGGCTACTCAACATCTATCTTTCTTCCTTAATAAACTGGTTAGTTATGAAGGACATTAAGATTTGGCATGTATAGCTTGTTGGAGTAGTTAGTCCCAAACAATCCTTGAAGAAGGCGTAATCTTCACCTTTAAGCTACCCATGTGAGTTTGCACTCCTTTTATCCCTTTGTTAATGAGTTAGTCCTGTTATGGTTCTTTCTATCCACATGTCATATCATGGTTCTTTCTATCCATAATAGCTTTGTGGAAATAACTAGTGTTTTTATCTCCTTCTTTAAGCTCTAAACCTTAACTTCTATTTGAGTAAGGAATTGTACTCTTTGACTATGTTAGCATAAGTTATTATTGCTTTCTTTTTCTCATTTAGCTAGTAAGGGTCCCTTGGATTTATTGAAGACTTTTATATTAGATTGCTTCTAGGGCTACTTTAGTATATGAGACTTCAATATAAGATCTAATATTAATTCTAACATTCAGAGCATTTAATGCCACTTTATATCCTTTAACTTTCTTACAAAGATATAGAACTTATAGCCTAATATAGGCTTAGGTGATCCTCGTTAAATAACTCCTTCAAACCACTCATGATTTGCAAGATAATTTTCAAACCTAAAGTGGAACTTCCTTATACATTTTTTGAACATCCTTTGAATGACAATAGGCGAATGGTCTAAGAGTAATGACTTCACGAACACTACTTTACTCTCCTTTAATCTCTTTAGTCATTCTTTATTGACTAGGGCTCTGTATAATGTCTTACTAATGCTCTATCTTTGGCTTTCTTTATTACACCATATGTAGAAGCACTCTTTATAATTAAAAAATGCTACCTTTAGTTTCTTTATAAAATCTTTCAGATTCTCTTTGAAGTATGTAAGAGAAATATTCCCAACATCTTTAGATACATATATAGTAGTATTAAAATCTTTTAGGATCATCCATAGTTCCTTATTATTTGATTAAATGTTGATCAAATTATACTTTAGTATTTCTCTCTGCAATTCATAATTAAATACATATATAAAAGAAATAACTATCTTATCATCCTCTTGCAAAACCTAACCCTTAAATGTATTAGTTAATCATTTGCTTTCAATAGCTTGACCATTATCAGGTTAGGTTTACACCACTACTATTTTACCATAGTGGTGGTATTAGTGATTAGACAAAAATGCCTATTTTTAAAAATTCTCTTCTTTAAAATATTTTCCTATTTGATTTTATTTTCTAGGAACCTTATTAAAAATCGTTTTTTATTCAAAATAAATTTATTTATGGACTACTACTTTTTTAAGCAAATGATGCCCCTCATGTTCCAAGCCACTGTATTTAGAGAAGTTATAGAGAATTATTTGGCTCTTATTTTCCTCCTAGACTTGCTCGTGCTATCTACTCTTACCAAAATTTTCCAGTATATCATCCTCCAACAAACTTTTTTAATCATTAAGTTCTGAAATCATATTATTTCCCTCTATGTTACCACTGCTCACTAGTGCTTCATTCTCTAATGGAACATTAAAGTGCTTGTCATCACTCTTATTGACTTAATCAATTTAAAGATTGGTGTTGCTAATTACAACACCTTTAATAAGCACTTGATCTGCCCCTATTGATATATTATTAACAGACCTTAGTCCTTCCTTACTTACTACTTCTATTCCATTCTTTATATTCTTTTTTCTCCTCTACTCACTATGATATTTCCATCCAAATTCATTAACTCATTATAGTCATTTTTTTCAAAATTTCCTCCCATTTTGGACCCTTTTCCTTACTACTTGAGTGCTAGTTTCCATTAGTATAAAACCATAATTGAATCCTTAAAGAGGGATCCATTCTCCTCTAACCTCATCACTAGTATAGTATCTAACAATTTATCCTTTAACTTCATATTGATGCAACAATTAAATAACAAACTCTTTTTCTCATTTCCATATCCTCATCCATACAGATCAAATTTCCAATAAAACTAACTAGAGCATTGAGTCCTTTAGTGGACCAATACTCTAAAAGTATGTTATGCATATTTGTCCATGTAAAAATTTTCTCATATATAATTGTTTCCATCCTCACACCTATATTCCAATTCTACAGTAATTAAGAGAATTTAATGATATGCCAAGTGATAAATAGTTAACAGAATATGTTTTAATCCCCATATTTTGTGTGTTTTGCTTGCTTTTTTAAGAGTTTTACATTGTTTATGGTACTTATTTGCTTCTTAGTGTGTTTTTAGGTGCTAATTGCCTTTATGGATCAAAAAAGGAAGAATTAGGGAAAAATTAGAATAAGAAATGGAAGAATTAGAGCTATTTTGATGTGCTATGTGCGTGATGATAAAGGACACATTTGTATAAGTCATGCACATGATTGTATAAGTACTTGTGAGTATGTATGGCTTCAAAGATGTTGTTTCACCTATGTGAAGTTGGACATGCCTATATAACTCATGTACACAACCACGTCCATTGCCTGTGTAAGCTTTTGGAAATGTTTCTATAAACTTCTTTAAAAAGTTTTTTATGAACATAGTCATGCAAATGGTTATACACGGGCAATGGACGTGGTGAAATCTTATGTGATGCAACAAGTGCATACACAATATAAAAATCTACATTATCATTTGTGCCAAAGCTATCTCAAGAGTAAAGATTGCCCAAAAGATGTGGAGGAAGGTGATTGGCAATGGTTGATTGAGAATAAATGAGAGACTCTAAATATTAAGGTAATTTTAATTTTAAGTACTTTAAATTATTTTGTTATGAGTTATCTTTTATTAAAAATAAATTTTTTATTGATGTATAGGAGCAAAGCGGAAGAAACACAAGTAATACGCAAAATCAATAGATGAAAAAAATCAAATTCTAGCTGAATCTCAGGTTGCAAAGAAACATGTAGGTGATTTAGAAGATGAAGTTGCAAGACTTACTAAAATCAGAAAAGCCCAAAATGGGAAGATTCAAGCTCAATATGCAGCAATTGAGAAGCAAGCCATAGAAATGAAACAAATTTCAGTTGTTTTTGCACATTTGCCAAATATTGGAGCAATTCCTAGTTTGTTACTTAATGTTTATGCCTCAACTGCAGATCTATTAAGTGCCACAACATCAAATAGCTCAATTAGTCATGTGAATTTATAAATTTATAAAATTTAGAATCGTTAGTATTACTTCTTATCATTATCATTATATTATTATAAATTTATAGCTTAATATTTTATAAACCAATTAATTGATTCTATTTTTTATTTATTTTGTATGAAACAAATCAATAGTAAACTTCATCTAAAAGAAGAAAAATTTGCTTGGAGAGTTTTAGCTTAAATTAGTATGTAATAATTTGGGATAATTGTAATAAATATAATTGTCTTAGATATTAAAATTTCCAATTTTATATACTGGAAATTAGAATTTTGTACATTTTGGTGATTTTTATATATACTAATAATTTTTATTTGCCTGTGTGACAATATTTTAGCACTAAAAATCTGTATCATTTATGATAACTTATATTTTATGGCTACCAATGCAAAAAATTGTATCGATTAAGCAATTAAATTGTTAGAATTAATAATATTATTTGTGACAAACACGAACATATGAATGATCAAATTTATTGAAACATATAATCTTTATTTAGTGACAACATTGTTGTAACATATAACTTTCATACTTCTAGCGAAATTTGTTAGACAATATGGTCACTAATGCAAAATTTTTTGACCATTAATGCAAATCCATTGTCTTATTGATAGTTTTATTTGTGAAAATAATAAACACATTAGTGACAATATTTTTTGTAAGAACAAATTTTCATTTATGTGACAAAATGATGTTGACACTTTTTTCTTAAAATATTAGTGACCAAGAAGTAATGGACACTGATAAAAAAGCACAAGTGATAATTATGTTGTCACTATTTTCAATTATTTTAGTGGCGAGATGTTGCCATAATAAAATAAAATGTTGTTATGACGTTATTCGTCACTACTTTATATTGTTTATGTCGACAAACTTGTTACAAATATGTAAAGTTACTGTGACCATATAATTTTGCCACATGTTCTATAGTTTTTAGTGTCAGTATTTTTGTCACAAAAGTGTTGCATAATTGTGACCATTGTTCTAAATTAGTCACTATTTTATTAGTGACGAAGGTATTTGTAACAAGAGGTGACGACTTTAAAAATTGGACACTATTAATATTAGTGACTAATATTACTACTTTTACTGACAACTTTTTCTTTCACTAAAAATACAATTTATTGTAATGAAGTGATTGAATCACCGCCTAAATTTGCTGCTCATTGGAAAGATTGCTTCTAGTCGCTTTTAGCTTACGTATCATGCCAGACATGATTCTCAAATACTTTTGCATTGAATAATCAGGATGCTTTTTATAGCGATCAAATTTGAGAGTCAGGCTACGCATCTGAGTTGTGGAATTCTTTCCAAATTTCATATTCAAAGTTGTCAATAAGGCATTTCCAGTGGGGTACTGCCAATGTTCTGAAAACCAGATCGGTCATCGAACCGGTGGCCATACTGGTCACCGGTTTGACCTGTTGAACCGCCGGTTCGACCGGTTAAACCGGTGTGACGTAATAATTATGCAATAATTATATTTAATTATATATAATATTAAATATATTAAATATATATATATAAAAATTGTTTGACCGTTTGGACCGGACTGGTCAAAAACCGATCAATTGACCGGTTCAGACTGGTCTAATTGCATACCGGTTTTGAAAGATAAACCGGACCAGACCACCAACCGATCACTAGTCGGACCGGCCGGTCCGGTCCGGTTTTCAAAATCATGGGTACTACTCAACAACATGATGCGAACCATATTACTTTTCTTTTTCTGGCTACCATAAGCTTTAGATCTCAGAGGTGTTGAGCAGTAGTACCCTTTTCAGATTGAGCCATGACAGATATTAAGGCCTCTAGTTACTCTCACTCCTTAAGCACATGTTGAATTTTATAGTGCCATATATCAAAATTGTCACCGTTAAACTTTATATATAAAAGCAATGCAACACTTAAATAAATCTCGATTAGCACCATATATACATCAATTTTGTAACAACACAAATATTAAATAATTATAATGAAACATAAATGAGTAAAGAAGACTTTGATACTGGCATAATCACCTTACATCATAAAGTTTCCAACACATAATTTTTTAAATAATTTTGCCTAACAAAAAATATATTAAGAAATAAATTTTACTCAACTCAATATAATCCCACTTATATGTAAATCATATTTACCATAATGGCATGTGTTAAAATTTTGTAACATTCAATTACAAACATGTCTTAAACTAAATTGATAAAATCAAGTAATTTTGAAAAATGTCAAAATAATCACATATAACCAATTCCAGTAAAAATAATCTCAAGAAAATAGTCAAAAATAACAAGAATATTTTTTCAATTTTCTAGAATATATATATATATATATATATATTGACATTTATTTCAATTTTTATGCAATTTTATGAAAATAGAAAATATATAAATAAACTAACAATTAAAATTTAACATAGGTAGAATATGACATTTAAAACTTTCACAAACTTCCCACTAGTTTGTTATGCTCAAAATTATTATTTCCTGTGAATAGTAGTGTAAACCCAAAAAAAAAGTGAGCATGACACAATAATAAAACTTGCCATTTCTTTCTTAAGAAATATGTGGGCTCCACTCCTTATCAAACTGAACATGTGACTCTCCTAACATATTTCTTATCACCTATCATCACGTGGGTCCAGTGGTAATTATGAGTTTAACCAAAACTCTTTAAACATTCAAACAATCATATCCTTTTAACCAAAACTTTTATTTGTTCATATAATATACTGTTAGAATTATCTCAAAATCTAGTTTCCAATGACATCCATTTCAATGGGTTAATTCACACCATATTATGCGAATAATGTCACAAATCAGTATGTTACATATTTATATGGTATGTTTACTTGTTTTTTTTCTTATGATAAGATCTATCGGAGATACAAAATTCACATAATCATATAAAAAAATATACATGATGTCATGTTATCATGCACATCATCATACATATGTGAAATATTTCAATAGAACCACACTAAAATTTTGTGCTTCAAAATGTTGTGATAAAATGACACCATGCATAACATATCTAGATTCACCGAGGAATATGAAAAGAATCATGATCTTACTCTGATACCAATGAAGGTTTACATAGAAACTTACTGTAAACATCGAAAGCAACAAAGGGAGGATTCTTATACGATGTTCTTGACTTATGATATCTTGAATTTAGGAGAGGTTCAACTTGATTCCACCTATTTAAGTAACTTTGCTCAATCTACAATGAAGGATGGTGATTCTATAATAACCTGCCATTCAATCACTTTTCAAACTATAACTTTTTAGTCAGTCACTCTCTCCTTGGTTATCTTCTCAAGTATGCTCTATACATGCTTATAGAGTAAAAACTGATCATGTAGTTAAGGAGATAGGAATGCTTAGGATAACACGTTTTATCCCATGGTAAATAACAACAGTTACCTCATCCTAAGACTTGAATTTGAATATTGGTTATCGTCATGAACGGATAACCATTAATCACATATGCCACCACTATCAAAGTTTTTTTTTGGTAAATCAGCAAAAACTTTTATACCAATAAGAAAATGTTATATACACAGTGATTGAGCCCAAGTTTATCATATAAATTGGTTTCATTTTCATAGTTTTTAATGTACTTTTTGACTCTTAATTCATGATTTTGTGTTTAAATGAGTCCCTTGCGGTGAGCTTATGTTTTAT
>JANZLC010043483.1:0-16462 GCA_026413385.1 Erythroxylum gracilipes
GTCCTATACACTCTTAATCTAGCCCATCCTATGCCAATTTACCATTTTACCCCTTCACTTGAGGGTGGGATGTTACAATACAGAAGAAACGCAAAACACAGAAGAAGTGGAGAGACACAGAAGACGCGCAAAACACAGAAGAAGCGCAAAACAAAGAAGAAACGCAAAACATAAAAAGAAGCACAAAACACGAAAGATATGCAAAACATAGAATAAGTGGAAAACACAGAAGAAGCGGAAGACACACAAGAAGTGGAGAAACATAGAAGAAGCGTAAAATACAGAGGAAGTGAAAAATGCAGAAGAAGTGGAGAAAAACAGAGGAAGCGCAAAACAGAGAAGAAGCGTAAATTATAAAAGAAGGGGAAAACACGGAAGAAGCGCAAAACACACAAGAAATAGAGAAACACAGAAGAAGCACAAAACACAAAGAAAGCACAAAATGTAGAAGAAGTTGAAACCTAGAAGAACTGGAGAAACACAGAAGAAACGCGAAACACAGAAGAAGTGTAAAAACTCATAAAGCGCAAAAGACGGAAGAAGTGGAAAACATTAAAGAAGCACAAAACATAGAAGAAGTGGAGAAACACAGAAGAAGTGCAAAACACAGAAAAAGAGGAAATAGAGAAGAAACGCAAAACACAGAAGAAGTGTAAAACATAGATGAAGCGCAAAACATAGAAAAAGCACAAAACATTGAAGAAGTTGAGGAACACAAAAGAAGCGCAAAGCACAAAAAAAGCAGAAAATAGAGAAGAAGTGGAAAACACAAAAGAAGTAGAGAAACACAGAAGAAGAGCAAAAAACAGAAGAAGTGGAAATAGAGAAGAAACGCAAAACACAGAAGAAGTGTAAAACATAGAAGCAACGCAAAACACAGAAAAAGCGCAAAACACGGATGGAGGATCACAAAAGAAGTGGAAAACACAAAAGAAGTGGAGAAACATAGAAGAAGCGCAAAAAACAGAAGAAGCGCAAGACACAGAAGAAGCGTAAAACACAGAAGAAACGCAAAACATAGAAGCGCAAAAACACAAAAGAAGCGTAAAACACAAAAGAAGTAAATTACACAGAAGAACCGGAATACACAAAAGAAGCGCAAAAGATAGAAGAAGTGAAAAACACAGAAGAAACGCAAAACTCGAAAGAAGTGGAAAACACAAAAGAAGTGGAGAAACGCAGAAGAAGCGCAAAACACAGAAGATGTAGAGAAACACAGAAGAAGCGCAAAACATAAAAAAAAGTGGATAACAGAGAAGAAGTGGAGAAACTCAAAAGAAGCGCAAAACACAGAAGAAGTGGAAACAGAGAAGACACGCAAAACACAGAAGAAGTGTAAAACATAGAAAAAGCGCAAAACACAGAAGAAACGCAAAACATGGAAGAAGTGTAGGAACACAGAAGAAGTGCAAAACACAGAAAAAGCAGAAAATAGAGAAGAAGTGCAAAACACAAAAGAAGTGGAGAAACAAAGAAAAAGCTCAAAACAGAAGAAGCATAAGACACAGAAGAAACGCAAAACAGAGAAGAAGCACAAAACCGAGAAGAAGCACAAAAACACAAAAAAAGCGTAAAACACAAAAGAAGTAGATTACACAGAAGAAGCGGGAATACACAGAAGAAGCGCAAAAGACAGAAGAAGTGGAAAACACAGAAAAACGCAAAACATATAAGAAGTGCAAAATAAGGAAGAAGTCGAAAACGCAGAAGAAGTGGAGAATGCAGAAAAAGTGCAAAACACAGAAGATGTGAAGAAACACAGAAGAAGCATAAAACATAGAAAAAGTAGATAACACAGAAGAAGTGGAGAAACTCAGATGAAGCGCAAAACACAGAAGAAGCATAAAACACAGAAAAAGTGGAGAAACACGGAAGAAGCGCCAAACGGAGAAGAATCGCAAAGCACAGAAGAAGCACAAAACATAGAAGAATTGCAAAAAAAAAAGAAGAAGCGCAAAAGATAGAAGAAGTGGAATACAAAGAAGAAGCGCAAAACACAGAAGAAGAGCAAAACATAGAAGAAGCGCAAAACACAGAAGAAGCGCAAAACACAAAAAAAGAGTAAAACAGAGAAAAAGCGCAAAACACAAAAGAAGTGGAAACATAAAAGAAGCAAAAAATACAGAAGAAGCGCAAAACATATAAGAAGTTGAAAACACAAAAGAAACACAAAACACAGAAGAAGTGGAAAACACAAAAGAAGAAGAAAACACAAAAAAGGCCCAAAACACAAAAGAAGTGGAAAACACTGAAGAAGCACAAAATACAGAAGAAGCGCAAAACATAGAAGAAATGAAGAAACACAGAAGAAGTTCAAAACACAGAAAAAGTGGAAATAGAGAAGAAACGCAAAACACAGAAGAAGTGTAAAACATAGAAGAAGCGTAAAACACAGAAGAAGCGCAAAACATGGAATAAGTGGAGGAACACAGAAGAAGCACAAAGCACAGAAAAAGCAGAAAATAAAGAAGAAGTAAAAAACACAAAAGAAATAAAGAAACATAGAAAAAGCGCAAAACACAGAAGAAGTGGAAACAGAGAAGAAACGCAAAACACAGAAGAAGTGTAAAACATAGAAGAAGCGCAAAACACGGAAGAAGAGCAAAACACAAAAAAAGCAGAAAATAGAGAAGAAGTGTAAAACACAAAAGAAGTGAAGAAACACAAAAGAAGCGCAAAACACAAAAAAAAGCAGAAAATAGAGAAGAAGTGAAAACATAAAAGAAGTGGAGAAACACAGAAGAAGCGCAAAACACAGAATAAACGCAAGACACAGAAGAAGCGCAAAACACAGGAGAAGCGCAAAAACACAAAAGAAACGTAACACACAAAAGAAGTGGATTACACAAAAGAAGTGGAATACACGGAAGAAGTGCAAAAGAGAGAAGAAGTGGAAAACACAGAAGAAGCGCAAAACACGGAAGAAGTGGAAAATGCAGAAGAAGTGGAGAAACGCAAAAAAAGCGCAAAACACAGAAGAAGCGCAAAACATAGAAAAAGTGGATAACACAGAAGAAGTAGAGAAACTCAGAAGAAGCGCAAAACACAGAAGAAGCATAAAACACAGAAGAAATGGAGAAACACAGAAGAAGCACAAAACGGAGAAGAATCGCAAAGCACAAAAGAAGCACAAAACACAAAAGAATTGCAAAACAGAGAAGAAGTGCAAAAGACAGAAGAAGTGGAATACAAAGAAGCGTAATACACAGAAGAAGCGCAAAACAAAGAAGAAGTGGAAAATATAGAAGAAGCGCAAAACACCAAGAAGTGGAGAAACATAAAAAGCGCGAAACACACAAGAAGTGGAGAAACACAGAAGAAGCGCAAAGCACAAAGAAAGCACAAAACGCAGAAGAAGTTGAAAACCCAGAAGAACTGGAGAAACACAGAAGAAACGCAAAACACAAAAGAAGCGTAAAACTCATAAAAGCGCAAAACACGGAAGAAGTGGAAAACACAGAAGAAGCGCAAAACATAGAAGAAGTGAAGAAACACAGAAGAAATGCAAAATACAGAAGAAGTGAAAACAGAGAAGAAACGCAAAACACAGAAGAAGTGTAAAGCATAGAAGAAGCGCACAACACAAAAAAGCGCACAACACAGAAGAAGTGGAGGAACACAGAAGAAGCGTAAAGCAAAGAAAAAGCAGAAAACAGAGAAGAAGTGAAAAACACAAAAGAAGTGGAGAAACACAGAAGAAGCGCAAGACACAGAAGAAGCGCAAAATAGAGAAGAAGTGCAAAAGCACAAAAGAAGCGCAAAACACAAAAGAAGTGGAATACACAGAAGAAGCGGAATACACAGAAGATACGCAAAAGACAAGAAGTGGAAAATACAAAAAAAGCACAAAATATAGAAGAAGTGTAAACTGAAGAAGTGGAAATTGAGAAGAAACGCAAAACATAGAAGAAGTGGAGGAACACAGAAGAAGTGCAAAGCACAGAAAAAGCAGAAAATAGAGAAGAAGTGAAAAACACAAAAGAAGGGGAGAAACACAGAAGAAGCGCAAAACACAGAAGAAGCGCAAGACACAGAAGAAGCGCAAAACAGAGAAGAAGCGCAAAAACATAAAAGAAGCGCAAAACACAAAAGAAGTGGAATACACAGAAGAAGTGAAATACATAGAAGAAACGCAAAAGACAGAAGAAGTGGAAAACACAGAAAAAGAACAAAACACAGAAGAAGCGCAAAATACGGAAGAAGCGAAAAACGCAGAAGAAGAGGAGAAACATAGAAGAAGCGCAAAACACAGAAGATGTGGAGGAACACAGAAGAAGCGCAAAGCACAGAAAAAGTAGAAAACAGAGAAGAAGAGGAAAACACAAAAGAAGTGGAGAAACACAGAATAAGCGCAAAACACAAAAGACGCGCAAAACACAGAAGAAGCGCTAAGAAGAGCAAAAACACAAAAGAAGCGCAAAACACAAAAGAAGTGGAATACACAGAAGAAGCGAAATACAAAGAAGAAACGCAAAAGACAGAAGAAGTGGAAAACACATAAAAAGTGCAAAACACGGAAGAAGTGGAAAACGTAGAAGAAGTGGAGAAACACAGAAGAAGCGCAAAACACAGAAGATGTGGAGAAACACAGAAGAAGCGCAAAACACAGAAGAAACGCAAAACATAGAAAAAGTGGAAAACACAGAAAAAGCGCAAAACAGAGAAGAATCGTAAAGCATAAAAGAAGCACAAAACACAGAAAAATTGCAAAACAAAGAAGAAGCAAAAAAGACAGAAGAAGTAGAATACAAAGAAGAAGCGCAAAACACAGAAGAAGGGGAAAACACAGAAGAAGCACAAAATACAGAAAAATAGTAAAACATAGAAAAAGCGCAAAATACAAAAGAAGTGGAAACATAAAAGAATCGGAAAACACAGAAGAAGCGTAAAACACAGAAGAAGTGGAAAACACAAAAGAAGGGCAAAACACAAAAGAAGTGGAAAACACAAAAGAAGCGGAAAACACAAAAGAGGCCCAAAACACAAAAGAAGAGGAAAACAGAGAAGAAGTGGAAAACACAGAATGAGCACAAAATACAGAAGAAATGCAAAATACAGAAGAAGTGGAGAGACACAGAAGAAGTGGAAAACACAAAAGAAGTGGAGAAACAGAGAAAAAGCGCAAAACACAGATGATGCGCAAAATACAGAAGAAGAAAAAAACAAAAAAAAAGTGAAAAACAGAGAAGAAGCGCAAAACGTAGAAAATGCACAAAACACAGAAGAAGCGCAAAACAAAGAAGAAGCGTAAGATACACAAGAAGTGGAGAAACAAAGAAGAAGCGTAAAATACAGAGGACGCGCAAAATGCAGAAGAAGTGGAAAACACAGAAGAACTGGAGAAACACTGAAGAAGCGCAAAACACAGAAGAAGCACGAAACGCAGAAGAAGCGTAGAACACAAAAGAAGCGTAAAACACATAAAAGCGCAAAACACGGAAGAAGCGGAAAACACAGAAGAAGTGGAGAAACACAGAAGAAGCGCAAAACACAGAAAAAGAACAAAACAAAGATGAAGCGCAAAACAAAGAATAAGTGGAAAACACAAAAGAAGCGCAAAATACAGAAGTAGTGGAAAACACAGAGGAAGCGGAAAACACAAAAGAAGCCCAAAACACAAAAGAAGAGGAAAACAAAGAAGAAGTGGAAAACACAGAAGAAGCACAAAATACAGAAGAAGCACAAAATACAGAAGAAACGCAAAACACAGAAGAAGTGGAGAGACACAGAAGAAGTGAAAAACACACAAGAAGTGAATAAACAGAGAAAAAGCGCAAAAAACAGAAGATGCACAAAATACAAAAGAAGCAAAATGCAAAAAAAGTGGAAAATAGAGAAGAAGCGCAAAACGTAGAAGATGCGCAAAACACAGAAGAAGCGCAAAACAAAAAAGAAGCGCAAAACAAAGAAGAAGCGCAAAACACAAAAGAAGCACAAAACACAAAAGTTACGCAAAAGATAGAATAAGTGGAGAAACACAGAAGAAGCGGAAGACACACAAGAAGTGGAGAAACACAGAAGAAGAGCAAAATACAGAGGAAGCGTAAAATGCAGAAGAAGTGGAAAACACAAAAGAACTGGAGAAACACCGAAGAAGCGCAAAACACAGAAGAATCGCGAAACACAGAAGAAGCGTAGAACACAAAAGAAGCGTAAAACACATAAAAATGCAAAACACGGAAGAAGCGAAAAATATAGAAGAAGTGAAGAAACACAGAAGAAGCGTAAAACACAGAAAAAGCACAAAATAAAGAAGAAGCGCAAAACACAGAATAAGTGGAGAAAAACAGAGGAAGCGCAAAACACAGAAGAAGCGCAAAATATAGAAGAAGCGCAAATTACAAAAGAAGGGGAAAACAAAGAAGAAGTGGAAAACACAGAAGAAGCGTAAAACACACAAGAAGTGGAGAAACACAGAAGAAGCAAAAAATACACAAGAAGTGGAGAAACACAAAAGAAGCGAAAAATACACAAGAAGTGGAGAAACACAGAAGAAGCGCAAAATATAGAAAAAGCTCAAAACATAGAAAAAGTGGAAAACACATAAGAAGTGGAGAAACACAGAAGAAGCGCAAAACACAGAAGAATCACAAAGCACAGAAGAAGTACAAAACACAGAAGAATTGCAAAACAGAGAAGAAGCGCAAAAGACAGATGAAGTGGAATACAAAGAAGAAGCTCAAAACACAGAATAAGTGGAATACATAAGAAGCATAAAACACAAAAAAAAGCATAAAATAGAGAAGAAGTGGAAAACACAGAAGAAGTGGAGAAACATAGAAGAAGCGCAAAACACAGAAGAAGTGGAGAAACATAGAAAAAGCGCAAAACACAGAAGAAGCGCAAGACACAGAAGAAGCTCAAAATACAGAAGAAGCGCAAAACACAGAAAAAGTGCAAAAAGACAAAAGAAGCGTAAAACACAGAAGAAGCGGAATACACAGAAGAAGCGCAAAAGACAGAAGAAGCGGAAAACACAGAAGAAGCGCAATACATAAAAGAAGCACAAAACCTTGAAGAAGTGGAAAACGCAGAAGAAGCGCCAAACACAGAAGATGTGGAGAAACACAGAAGACCCACAAAACATAGAAAAAGTGGATAATATAGAAGAAGTGGAGAAACTCAAAAGAAGTGCAAAACACAGAAGAAGCATAAAACACAGAAGAAGTGGAGAAACATAGAAGAAGCGCAAAACAAAGAAGAATCACAAAGCGCAGAAGTAAGCACAAAACGCAGAATAATTACAAAATAGAGAAGAAGCGCAAAGACAGAAGAAGTGGAATATAAAGATAAAGCGCAAAACACAGAAAAAGAGCAAAACATAGAAGAAGGGGAAAACACAGAAGGAGCACAAAATACAAAAAATGAGTAAAACAGAGAAAAAGCGCAAACACACAAGAAGTGGAGAAGCACAGAAGAAGCGCAAAACACACAAGAAGTGGAGAAACACAGAATAAGCGCAAAACACACAAGAAGTGGAGAAATAGAGAAGAAATACAAAACATAAAGAAAGCACAAAATGCAGAAGAAGTTGAAAACCCAGAAGAACTAGAGAAACACAGAAGAAACGCAAAACACAGAAGAAGCGTAAAACTCATAAAAACGCAAAACACGGAAGAAGTGGAAGACATAGAAGTAACGCAAAACATTGAAGAAGGGAAGAAACACAAAAGAAGTGCAAAACACAGAAGAAGTGGAAACTGAGAAAAAAAAACGCAAAACATAGAAGAAGTGTAAAACATAGAAGAAGCGCAAAACACAGAAGAAGTGGAGGAACACAGAAGAAGCGCAAAGCACAGAAAAAGCAGAAAACAGAGAAGAAGTGGAAATCACAAAAGAAGTGGATAAACACAAAAGAAGCAGAAAACCTAGAAGAAGCGCAAGACACAGAAGAAGCGCAAAACACAGAAGAAGCGTAAAACAGAGAAGAAGCACAAAAACAAAAAATAAGCGCAAAACACAAAAGAAGTGGAATACACAGAAGAAGCGAAATACACAGAAGAAACACAAAAGACAGAAGAAGTGGAAAACACAGAAAAAGTACAAAACACATAAAAAGCGAAAAACATAGAAGAAGTGGAAAACGCAGAAGAAGAGGAGAAACACAGAAGAAGCGCAAAACACAGAAGATGTGGAGAAACACAGAAGAAACGCAAAACAAAGAAGAAGCACAAAACATAGAAAAAGTTAAAAACACAGAAGAAGCGCAAAACGGAGAAGAATCGCAAAGCACAAAAGAAGCACAAAACATAGAAGAATTGCAAAACAGAGAAGAAGCGCAAAAGACAGAAGAAGTGGAATACAAAGAAGAAGCGCAAAACACAGAAGAAGAGAAAAACATAGAAGAAGGGGAAAACACAGAAGAAGCGCAAAACACAGAAAAGAGTAAAACAGAGAAAAAAGAAAAAACACAAAAGAATTGGAAACATAAAAGAAGCGGAAAACACAGAAGAAGCACAAAATACAGAAGAAGTTGAAAACACAAAAGAAGCACAAAACACAGAAGAAGTGGAAAACACAGAACAAGCAGAAAATACAAAAGAGGCCCAAAACACAAAAGAAAAGGAAAACAGAGAGGAAGTGGAAAATTCAGAAGAAGCACAAAATACAGAAGAAACGCAAAACACAAAAGAAGTGGAGAGGCACAGAAGAAGTGGAGAAACAAAGAAAAAGCAAAAAACACTGAAGATGCGCAAAATATAGAAGAAGCAAACAACAAAAAAAGTGGAAAACAGAGAAGAAGCGCAAAACGTAGAAGATGCGCAAAACACAGAAGAAGCGCAAAACACAAAAGAAGCGCAAAACACAAAAGATACGCAAAACATAGAATAAGTGGAGAAACACAGAAGAATCACAAAACACACAAGAAGTGGAGAAACATAGAAGAAGTGCAAACTATAGAGGAAGCGCAAAATACCGAAGAAGTGGAAAACACAGAAGAACTGGAGAAACACCGAAGAAGCGCAAAACACAGAAGAAGCGTGAAACACAGAAGAAGCGTAGAGCATAAAAGAAGCGTAAAACACATAAAAGCGGAAAACACGGAAGAAGTGGAGAAACACAGAAGAAGTGCAAAACACAGAAAAAGCACAAAACAAAGAAGAAGCTCAAAACACAGAATAACTGGAGAAAAACAGAGGAAGCGCAAAATACAAAAGAAGCGCAAAATATAAAAGAAGCGCAAATTACAAAAGAAGGGGAAAACACAGAAGAAGCGCAAAACACACAAGAAGTGGAGAAACACAAAAGAGGCGCAAAACACACAAGAAGTGGAGAAACACAAAAGAAGCGCAAAACACAAAGAAAGCACAAAACGCAAAAGAAGTTGAAAACCCAGAAGAACTGGAGAAACACAAAAAAAACGCAAAACACAGAACAAGCGTAAAACTCATAAAAGCGCAAAACAAGGAAGAAGTGGAAAACACAGAAGAAGCGCAAAACATAGAAGAAGTGGAGAAACACAGAAGAAGTGGAAACACAGAAGAAACACAAAACACAGAAGAAGTGTAAAACATAGATGAAGCGCAAAACACATAAGAAGCACAAAACATGAAAGAAGTGGAGGAACACAGAAGAAGCGCAAAGCACAAAAAAGCAGGAAACATAGAACAAGTGGAAAACACAAAAGAAGTAGAGAAACACATAAGAAGTGCAAAACACAAAAGAAGTGGAAACAGAGAAGAAACGCAAAACACAGAAGAAGTGTAAAACAAAGAAGAAGCGCAAAACACGGAAGAATCGCAAAACACGGATGGAGGAACACAGAAGAAGCACAAAACACAGAAAAAGCAAAAAATAGAGAAGATGTGGAAAACACAAAAGAAGTTGAGAAACACAGAAGAAGCGCAAAACACAGAAGCTCAAAAATACAAAAGAAGTGGAGGAACACAGAAGAAGCGCAAAACACAAAAAAGCAGAAAACAGAGAAGAAGTAGAAAACACAAAAGAAGGGGAGAAACACAGAAGAAGCGCAAAACACAGAAGAAGCGCAAGACACAGAAGAAGCGCAAAACACAAAAGAAGCGCAAAACGGAGAAGAAGCGCAAAAACACAAAAGAAGTGTAAAACACAAAAGAAGTAGATTACACAGAAGAAGCGGAATACACAGAAGAAGTGGAAAACACAGAAGAAGCGTAAAACTCGGAAGAAGTGAAAAACGCAGAAGAAGTAAAGAAACGAAGAAAAAGCGTAAAACACAGAAGATGTGGAGAAACACAGAAGAAGAGCAAAACATAGAAAAAGTGGATAACACAGAAGAAGTGGAGAAACTCAGAAGAACCGCAAAACACAGACGAAGCATAAAACACAAAAGAAACGCAAAACGGGGAAGAGTCGCAAAGCACAGAAGAAGCACAAAACACAGAAGAATTGCAAAACAGAGAAGAAGCGCAAAAGACAGAAGAAGTGGAATACAAAGAAGAAGCGTAAAACACAGAAGAAGAGCAAAACATAAAAGAAGGGTAAAACACAGAAGAAGTGCAAAACACACAAAAAGAGTAAAATAGAGAAAAAGTGCAAAACACAAAAGAAGTAGAAAACATAAAAGAAGCTCAAAACACAGAAGAAGCGCAAAACACAGAAGAAGTGGAAAACACAAAAGAAGCGCAAAACACAAAAGAAGTGGAAAACGCAGAAGAAGCGGAAAATACAAAAGAAGCCCAAAACACAGAAGAAGAGGAAAACAGAGAAGAAGTAGAAAACACAAAAGACGCACAAAATACAGAAGAAACGCAAAACATAGAAGAAGTGGAGAGACACAGAAGAAGTGGAAAACACAGAAGAAGTGGAGAAACAGGGAAAAAGCGCAAAACACAGAAGATACGCAAAATACAGAAGAAGCAAAAAACTAAAAAAAGTGGAAAACAGAGAAGAAGCGCAACACGTAGAAGATGCGCAAAACACAGAAGAAGCCCAAAACAAAGAAGAAGCGCAAAACACAGAAGAAGCCCAAAACACAAAAGAAGAACAAAATACAAAAGATACACAAAACATAGAATAAGCGGAGAAACACAGAAGAAGCGCAAAACACAGAAAAAGTGGAGAAACACAGAAGAAGGGCAAAATAATGAAGGAAGCAGAAAATGCAGAAGAAGTGAAAAATGCAGAAGAGCTGGAGAAACACCGAAGAAGCGCAAAACACAGAAGAAGCGCGAAATGCAGAAGATGCATATAACATAAAAGAAGCGTAAAAAAGATAAAAGTGCAAAACACGGAAGAAACAGAAAACACAGAAGAAGTGGAGAAACAGAGAAGAAGCTCAAAACACAGAAAAGGCACAAAACAAAAAAGAAGCGCAAAACACAGAAGATGCGCAAAACACAGAATAAGTGTAGAAAAACAGAGGAAGCGCAAAACACAGAAGAAGCGCAAAACATAGAAGAAGCGCAAATTACAAAAGAAGGGGAAAACAAAGAAGAAGTGTAGAAACATAGAAGAAGCGCAAAACACATAACAAGTGAAGAAAAATAGAAGAAGCGCAAAACACAGAGGAAGCGCAAAACGCAGAAGAAGTGGAAAATACAGAAGAACTGGAGAAACACAGAAAAAGCACAAAACACAGAAGAAGCGTAAAACACAAAAGAAGCTTAAAACACATAAAAGCGCAAAACACGGAAGAAATGGAAAACACAAAAGAAATGCAAAACATAAAAGAAGTGGAAAACACAGAAGAAACGCAAAACACAGAAGAAGTGGAAAACACAGAAGAAGTTGAGAGACACAGAAGAAGTGAAAAACACAGAAGAAGCCCAAAACAAAGAAGAAGTTGAGAAACAGAGAAAAAGCGCAAAACACAAAAGATGCGCAAAACACAAACGAAGCACAAAACACAAAAAGAAGTGGAAAACACAGAAGAAGTGCAAAGCGAAGAAGATGCGCAAACATAGAAGATGCGCAAAACAAAGAAGAAGCGCAAATCACAGAAGAAGCACAAAATACAGAAGATGCGCAAAACACAGAATAAGTGGAGAAACACAGAAGAAGCGCAAAACACAGAAGAAGGGGAAAACAAAGAAGAAGTGGAACACAGAGAAGAAGCGCAAAACACATAACAAGTGGAGAAAAATAGAAGAAGCGCAAAACGCAGAAGAAGTGGAAGACACAGAACTGGAGAAACACAGAAGAAGCGCAAAACACAGAAGAAGCGTAAAAAGATAAAAGAAGCGTAAAACACATAAAAGCGCAAAACACGAAAGAAATGAAAAACACTAAAGAAGTGGAGAAACACAGAATAAGTGCAAAACACAGAATAAGTGGAGAAACATAGAAGCCAAAACTCAAAGAAAGCACAAAACACAGAAGAAGTTGAAAACTCAGAAGAACTGGAGAAACATAGAAGAAACGCAACACACAGAAGAAGCGTAAAACTCATAAAAACGCAAAACACAGAAGAAGCGTAAAACTCATAAAAACGCAAAACATAGAAGAAGTGGAGAAACATATAAGAAGTGCAAAACACAAAAGAAGTGGAAATAGAGAAGAAACGCAAAACACAGAAGAAGTGTAAAACATAGAAGAAATGCAAAACACAGAAGAAGCGCAGAACATGGAAGAAGTGGAGAAACACAGAAGAAGCGCAAAGCACAGACAAAGCAAGAAACAGAGAAGAAGTGGAAAACACAGAAGAAGTAGAGAAACACAGAAGAAGCGCAAGACACAGAAGAAGCGAAAAACACAGAAGAAGCGCAAAACAGGGAAGAAGCGCAAAAACACAAAAGAAGTGCAAAACATAAAAGAAGTGGAATACACAGAAGAAGAGGAATACACAGAAGAAGCGCAAAAGACAGAAGAAGTGGAAAACACAGAAGAGGCACAAAACACAGAAGAAACGTAAAACACGGAAGAAGTAGAAAACGCAGAAGAAGTAGAGAAACATGGAAAAAGCGCAAAACAGAAAAGAATCGCAAAGCACAAAAGAAGCACAAAACATAGAAGAATTGCAAAACATAGAAGAAGCACAAAAGACAGAAGAAGTGTACAAAGAAGAAGCACAAAACACAGAAGAAGAGTAAAACAGAGAAAAAGCGCAAAAACACAAAAGAAGTGAAAAACATAAAAGATGCGAAAAACACAGAAGAAGCGCAAAACACAGAAGAAGTGGAAAACACAGAAGAAGTTGAGAGACACAGAAGAAGTGAAAAACACAGAAAAAGCCCAAAACAAAGAAGAAGTTGAGAAACAGAGAAAAAGCGCAAAACACAGAAGATGCGCAAAACACAGACGAAGCACAAAACATAAAAGAAATGGAAAACACAGAAGAAGTGCGAAGCGAAGAAGATGCGCAAATCACAGAAGAAGCACAAAACACAGAAGATGCGCAAAACAAAGAATAAGTGGAGAAACACAGAAGAAGCACAAAACACAGAAGAAAGGGGAAAACAAAGAAGTGGAAAACACAGAAAAAGTGCAAAATACATAAGAAGTGGAGAAAAACAGAAGAAGCACAAAACACAGAGGAAGCGCAAAACGCAGAAGAAGTGGAAAACACAGAAGAACTGGAGAAACACAGAAGAAGCGCAAAACACAGAAGAAGCGTAAAACACAAAAGAAGCGTAAAACACATAAAAGCGCAAAACACGGAAGAAATGGAAAACACAGAAGAAACACAAAACACAAAAGAAGTGAAAAACACAGAAGAAACGCAAAACACAGAAGAAGTGGAAAATACAGAAGAAGTGGAGAGACACAGAAGAAGTGAAAAACACAGAAGAAGCCCAAAACAAAGAAGAAGTTGAGAACCAGAGAAAAAGCGCAAAACACAGAAGATGCGCAAAACACAGACGAAGCACAAAACATAAAAGAAGTGGAAAACACAAAAGAAGTGCAAAGCGAAGAAGATGTGCAAAACATAGAAGATGCGCAAAACAAAGAAGAAGCGCAAATCACAGAAGAAGCACAAAACACAGAAGATGCGCAAAATACAGAAGAAGTACAAAACGCAGAAGAAGAGGAAAACAAAGAAGAAGTGGAAAATACAGAAAAAGCGCAAAACACATAACAAGTGGAGAAAAACAGAAGAAGCGCAAAACACAGAGGAAGTGCAAAACGCAAAAGAAATGGAAAACACAGAAGAAATGGAGAAACACAGAAGAAGCGCAAAACACAGAAGAGGCGTAAAACATAAAAGAAGCGTAAAACACGGAAGAAATGGAAAACGCAGAAGAAGTGGAGAAACACAGAAGAAGTGCAAAATACAGAAGAAGTGGAAAATACAAAAGAAGTTGAGAGACACAGAAGAATTGAAAAACACAGAAGAAGTAGAGAAACAGAGAAAAAGCACAAAACACAGAACATGCGCAAAACACAAACGAAGCACAAAACACAAAAGAAGTGGAAAACACACAAGAAGCGCAAAGCATAGAAAATGCGCAAAACACAGAAGATGCTTAAAACAAAGAACAAGTGCAAAAAACAGAAGAAGCGCAAAACACAAGAGATGCGCAAAACACAGAATAAGTGTAGAAACACAGAAGAAGCGCAAATTGCAAAAGAAGGGGAAAATAAAGAATAAGTGGAAAACACAGAAAAAGCGCAAAACACATAAGAAGTGGGGAAAAACAGAAGAAGCGCAAAACGCAAAAGAAGGGGAAAACACAGAAGAAGCGTGAAACACAGAAGAAACGTAAAACACAAAAGAAGCGTAAAACACATAAAAGCGCAAAACACGGAAGAAGTGGAAAACCCAAAAGAAGTGGAGAAACACAGAAGAAGCGCAAAATACAGAAGAAGAGGAAAACACAGAAGAAGCGCAAAACACAGATGATGCGCAAAGCACAGAAGAAGGGGAAAACAAAGAAGTGGAAAACATAAAAGAAGCACAAAGTGTAGGATTTGTTTGTATTTATACTTCCATGTCGTTATTAAAGGGATGAAAAATTTTATACAAATAATAGTGATGGAGAGAAATTTTCTTCATAGGCTTTGGGTTAATATGTATTGTTAAAAATGCAATCCTTATGATACTTTTTTGTGAAAATATTTTGGGTATAGATTCATACCACTTTCACCATCTAATAAACCATAATGAAAAATTACTTTTGGTTCCAATGTTGAAGAAAAATTGTCATGAATGGTGGTTTACGGTGTTGGTTAATAAGAAAGCATTGAACCAAACTTTTTGGTAATCATAATAACTATAGATTGGTGAATATTGAAGGTTTGTAGAGAATTTGATCCCAAATTTCTTTGACTTTCAAGGTTCTTAATCTTAATCAATAAGATGGATTATCGTATTAACTTTAAGGTGAAATAGGTTGGTGTGGTTTTGTCAAGTTTTATGAAATATGTTACCATTTCCAAAAAAAAAAGTTTTATGAAATGATGCTTTATTTTTATGTAATCCATTTCTTTAAGACTGTATAAAAAATAAGCTTGAGGCTTTGAAAGATCCTAAGACTTGTAATGTCAACCTTTGGAGAAAATATTATGAATAACTTTGAGAGGATTTGGATTAAAAAACTGTATTTTTAATAGTTAAAATATTTTGAAAATGCGATTTAACAATATAGTTGATTTGAAAAGATTTTTGTGATGAATTTTGAATTTTTTAATTTAGTTTGTAAAATATCCTTTTGCTTTGATTCATTTAAAACAATTTTTATTGCATCTTTTACAACTATCTTTCATATATAAAAAAAATTGTGAGCTTTCTTCAAGAGAATCCCTTATATTTATTGCTAAATTTAGGTTTGTTAACAAGTGTTGTATCATTGTAGATGAGGATATTGAGGTCTCACCTTAAGCAATAGGTGAAAAAAGGACAACATTTTCCTCTTCCAATATCTCTTACTAGTGTTTAATGGTTGTTTAGAAGTGGAGGATTATATTTGGCTTTTTGATAAGCTTTGTTGGACTTTTAGAGAGATGTTTGCTCTTAGAATCATTATCTAGATTGAAGAAATTACTAGGGTAAGAAATCAAGAATATAATGTGTTTCACCTTTAATAAATTCAATATGAAAGTCAAAATTACTTAAAATTGCTTGCCATCTAGCAAAAATTTACTTTGAAGCAATATTTTGAACATCTTTTAATAAAAATTATTTAGCAGACTTTATAGTCAATACAAAACAAAAGGAAACTTTTGGTTTAGCAAATCTCCTTGATATTTTGTAATACATAAAATAATGGATAAATTTTCTTTTTTAATAGTAGAATAGTTACATTGAGTGGGATTTTAGTGTCCTGAAGTATATTAAATGATTTGTTCTTTATTATTAATAACTTGCTAAAAAAGTCCTCCGTAAATTAAATTAAAGTATATTAAATGATTTGTCCTTATAACTTGCTATAAAATCAGTTTCTACAACTTTAAAAGCATTAGGATAAACTATATGGAGTATGGGAATATCTTATACCATAGCTTTGATTTGTTTTGTTATATGAGTATTGTGAGACCCTGAAAATATTTTTTTCTTTTCTTAAGCATGATTAGATTAAATTAAGGTCTTGATATATTAAATTAT
>JANZLC010043487.1:0-16461 GCA_026413385.1 Erythroxylum gracilipes
TAGGGCCGAACACAATTACAAATGACAAACAATCTAGTGGGAGTAGTTAGTAGATACATGATGAATCCTAGTCGAAAACATTGTAATACTGTTAAGAGGATTATCAGATATATCAAAGGAACCTCAAATGTTGCATTATGTTATGGAGGATTAGATTTTACTGTCAAAGGATATGTTGATGCTGATTATGCAGGTGATCTTGATAAAAGTAAATCCACTGCAGGATATGTGTTTACACTAGCTAAAAGAGTTGTGAGCTGGGTTTCAAAACTGCAATCAGTTGTGACTACATCAACAACAGAAGCAGAATATGTAACAGCTACACAAGCAAGTAAAGAAGCAGTGTGGTTGAAGATGTTGTTAGAAGAACTTGTGAATAAACAAGAGAATATTACTCTGTATTATGACAGTCAGAGTGCTTTGCATCTTGCCAAGAATCCAGCATTTCATTCAAAGACAAAACACATCCGAGTTTAATATCACTTCATTCGTGAGAAAGTGAAAGAAGGAACAGTGAACATACAGAAAATTCATACAATGGATAACCTGGTAGATTTTATGACCAAAGCAATCAATGGTGACAAGTTTATGTGGTGTTGATCCTCGTGTGGCCTGACATAGACGTAAACAACATGAAGCGACAAGGTAGAAAGAATAGTGTGAAGGCCGAGTATCGTGGCTTGGATTAAGATTCATCATCTCTTCCCTATGTACCTTAGTTGTCATCATCTCTCTGGTAGTTCGACTTCCATGAGCACACTGCCATTGTTACAGCATCAACTTTCCCACTTTTTTAAATGACGTCATTGGAAATTTAGTATACTGAAGTAATCATTAACCTGTACTATGAAAACTTGGTGGATCTAACTCAAATCTGATCTATATACTTACAACGGAATGTGTATCAGAAAATTTCTGAAAGTTCTTACAGAGATATTCACGTTTATATTCTTTCTGTATAAGATTACAAATCAGAACTATTGAAAGAACAAAACTACTGAATCTTAAACACAAGTTATCATCATAAGTGTTAGAGCATGGTATTTAGGGAGAGAATTAACTCTATTCATTGTATTGTATTGTATAATTCTATATGTTTGAGATTACAGGGATCAAGAGTATATATCGAAGTACACAGGAAACGAGATCACTACAAATCAGGGCTAATCACTACTAAAAAACGGAAACAATCAATTATTCCATAAATAGATGATCTCCAACAATAAGCTCACAACACTAGCAGTGAATCACATGCATATGGCAAAATAAACCAAGTATGTATAGGAGATGTTACCATAACAAGCAGAAGATGAAGGAGAAAGATCTTAGACGCAAAATTGAAACCCATCTTTGTATCTTCCTTTTTGCCACCGAAAAGCAAATTAGTCTTTCAGCTCCTATGTCTCTCCCACTGCCTAAAACACAGAAAGAGGTCGACAATGGTTAAGAGTTCGGATATTTTCCTTTTTTTATTATTACAAGGGAAGAAAACTACATAAAGCAAAAGAAAACTGAAGGCCTAGCTAGCGCAGCGACTGCGAGTCAAAGCCTCATGATGATCACGTTGCATGGACGTCCACACTAAAGGGGGGGGGGGGGGGATTCCGGAAGAGAATGGAAACCAGGACGAGCAAAAGCGGCAAGAGATGCCAAGCAGTCTGCACTGTGGTTGCCCGCGCGGGACACGTGTTGGATCTGCACCTCTCATTGTCGCCGCAGCAGACTCCGGGTACTTGTCACCAAAGAAAACTGATCAGTATCGACATAGGAAGAAGTAGAAAAGATGTTGATCACTTTCAAAGAGTCAACTTCTAAGATGAGACGTCAATAACCGAGGTTCCAAGCCAGCTGAAGCCCTGATCGGACACCCCAAAGCTCGACCTTAACCACACAGGAATGAAACTGTAATATTATTATGATAAGACCAATTATACGAGCATCACTGTACGATTATTGGGTGATTATTAGTAGCAATTATTATTAAATAATTTTGTATTATTTAATAATATTAATAATTATAGATAGATTGAGTATGAAATATTTTTTTTATTTAAAAATTTTAATAATTAAACTATTGATAAATATTAATAATCATTAATATTATAAATAAAAATATTATTTTATAAAATAATTTTTTTATTTAATAATAATGATCACTAAAAATTATTTATTTTCCTCTAATATTTAAAAATGTTATGATTTTTTTTATATAACATTTGATGGAAGTGTATAATATTGTTAGTTTAGAGTTTAAATATATATTCAAAAAAATTTGATATCATTACAAATTAAAATTTGTAAAACATTTGAATGGAAAATTAAATATATATTCAAAATTTTTAAGATATTATTACAAATTAAATATAAGTTAAAGTTTCGTAAAACATTTGAATTGAAAATATACTTTTTTACCTACAAACTAACAAAACATGCAATAATTCATTATTAACTTTGTACAATCATTTCTACAAAACACGAGTCCCTATATGGAACAGGTACTGTTGGATAAGATGTCATAGTCTCTTCAATTAGTGCAGTCATTTCTACAAAAACACAAGTCCTTATATATACATGGAACAGGTACTGTTGGATAAGATGGCATAGCCTGTTCAATACTTCAATTATGATCGTCTTCTGTTTCCTATTTTATTTTTTTCTTTTTTGTTCTATTAAATTTTAGTTATTTATTTATATAAAATATATGTAAATAAATTGTTAAAATTTAATTAAATAGAGTAAATGACAAAATCTTAGCATCACGTTACGGTCACGAGAATGACAATTTAGTGCCATTATGCACTACAAAACAAGACAATCATACACATAGGATACTGTTTTCATAGGATACTGTTTTATGATCAATCAACCCACAATCTTTCTGAAGATTCTGAACAGGGATAGCGACCGGGGAAGCTGATACAACCTTTCATCCCAATTATGGTTCTTATTGCTTAAGAGGACAGATATTTTTAAAACCAATTACTGTTGTTGCCTATATATAGTTGATGGTTTAATTTGCATAATCTCCAAACAAGTCATTGTACAGAGAACAATGGAGTCTTATAGTGCTTTGTACTTTTCATTCTTGCTATTACTGGTAAGAAGTTGTAATGATGCCAAGTACTCCATTGCTTTGTCTCTTTCTTGGCGAAATCTGTTTTCATGTTAATTATAAATACTTGGTCTGTTAATAAACAATGAAGAAGCTTAGGATTAATGAATGGAGATGCTAACTATGGAATGAACTAGTATGGTTTTTGTCATTGATCTCCTGACGATTCTCTCTTCTTCTTTTCTTGAACAGTTTAGTGACAGTATCAATGCAAGAAAAGATGTAGGAGAATACTGGAGAGGTGTCATGAAAGATCAACCCATGCCAGAAGCAATCCGAGCCCGAGGCCTTGTTCGTGACCAGCCTACACTATCCAACTCTCATGACAGAACCAAATGTCACAGTACGGACACAACTGAAACTTCTCAGCCAAGGCCAAGTGTTCGTGTCAATAACCTCGTCACCAAGCCAACTAAAGGAACCTCGGTCCTCAAAGATTTAAAGCCGATGCCTAATGTTTCAGTTTATGATAAAGTAGCGAAACCCTTCGTGAAGGACTTGAAGCCAAGGCCAAACGTCTCATTTTATGACAATGGTGATGGTCTGAAAGAAAAGAAATCGTTGTCCAGTGATTTTGAGCCAAGGCCTAATGTCTCAGTTTATGACAATGATGATGGTCTCGAAGCAGAAAAGAAGTTTTAGGCGGATGATATCGAACCTAGGCCAAGTGTTACTGCCTACAGCGAGTAACCAGTGGCATCAGTACTGTAATTTTCACATAGGCACCTACTGCTCCTTTTATCTCCTGTTTGTATCGTGAGCTGATGTTGTGTTTAATGGTAAATTAAGCTATGTTGCTGTGGTTTGAACTAAATAAAGAGGCTTCTGCTTTATTACCGTATTAGGTTTGGTATCAAATTGAATTTTGGAACAAAATTGTACTGCGATCGATATTAGATACCGTTTTGAGATATTTTTTAAATTTATAAAATAATTCTTAAATTTTTAAAAAATTACAAAATAGTTTAATACGTCAATCCTTAGGCTAAATGCGAGAGGAGAGATGAGCCAACAAGTGATTATTTATTTAGTTCATACTCAACTTTGATGCTTGGACTACATTATATAGGAAAACAAAAAGAGCAAAGGCTAAAACATTGAGGCCGATCGAGATGACTTAAAGTAAAAGAAAAAGAAAAAGATTCATCCTACGACTGACTGAATTGACTGAAGTAAAAGTAAAAAGAAAAAGTAAAGACTCTGAACAATAGTTTACAACTTTCGGTCACATTATAGGACCTACATGCTTTTGTTGCGTTCTTCTTTTCTTTCTTCTGGTTGCTTCTTTTGTCGTTATTCCTCAATAATGAGTGCGTCATCGTTTGTTTCCTTATCCTGGTCTTGATTGACTGCTTTTGCTATAGACAGTTTGGACATATGTGTTCTGAATACTCTCTGAGTTGTTTACAAATGGCATACTTTCATGAATTGGAGAGATTTGTAAAGATACCGTCCATATGAGTAAAGGTTAAATGAATTGCTATAGAATATGAATTGCATCTTGACTAATTGGTGTCTTGTATGAAGAGAACATAATCATCTGAGGTCCTTTGTAATTAATCTTGAGCATTGAATTATTGTTGATAAGGTTGCATTGATTGAGGTTCTTTGTAATTAATCTTAAGCATTAAATCATTGTTGATAAGGTTGCATTGATTGAACACGCCATGTAAACAATTGAGATTGAATTGATTGATAATCTCCCATTGAAATTTATGTCTGGGAGGTTCCTCTAATGGTGGATATATGCCGTTGCTAATTTCAATATGTAAATAAGCAATTCTTGCCAATTCCAAACCATGGAGAATTTAACAAGTACATAAACTATAAACACACATGAACCATTAGAAGATGTCGAACGAAATATTCAATAGCAATTAGCTAAATTAACCACATTAGTACATCAATTAAATCTCACATATAGCAATTCACCCGACACTACTCAGACAGAACAAGTCAATCAAATAACAGATAAAGACGAAATTATTTATGGCAATGAGCCAGATCAAGAAGTATTTGTCGAAGAAGAAAAACTAGAAAGTAGCAAAACTAGAGAATTAAAACTAAAAGGAAAGATCACAGGAGATAACGAAAAAAAAGGATTTTTAACCTCATAATTATCAATGGACAGAAGAAACATATTTTCTTAATCAACAAGGATATTATTATAAAGGATCCAAAATACGGAAATATCCAACAGAATATACACCAAAACATATTATATTAAGATCTGATGGAATACTTAATTTAGATTGTACAGCAAATCCTAAAGCATTAATTTTAGAATGGTCTAATAAAATTCAATTATTACTACAAGTAGAAAAACCATTTGGTGATATAATAAATAAAGATTCATTATGGAATTTCGTTACATATAAAACAACAGGTATAGTACAAAGTTTTTATGTGATAATGAAACAGCCTAAAAAATACACCACATTATCAACAAGCAACAACTGATGCAACAACTTTTCATGCAATAGCCGGTGAAATTTATAAAGAATCTATCGGAAAAGATATCATAATGCACAAAGAAGAAACAGCTACATCAAATAGAATAAAAGCATTATGGCATTTAAACAATATGAGAATTTGTGATATATGTCATTTAGAAAATTATATTTCTGAATTTAAAAAATATTATTATAAATTAGTAAGAAACGAACAAGAAATGTATATTCATATTCTTATTCAAAAGTTACCATATCCTATGAATTTAAAAGTAGAACAAAAATTTCAAGAAAAAAGTGAACAACATACAATAGCATACAATCTCGGAGGAGTTTAAGAATAATGACTATAGATTCATTCTGCATCATTGCTCACATTATTGCTCATATTATTATTCAGTCATTGTGTTTTAATTATATCCAACCTTTTCTTACTTTACTTATTGTTAGTATGACTTATGTTCATCCAGATTATTTAATTGATTTCTTATATACTTGTGAACGATATATATATATTTAGAATCATGCTTATACTATTTATGACAAAAAATCTTTCAAGATTTATGGCAGAAAATCTTTCGAACTAACAATTCGAAATGACTTGCCCTATTTGTAATGATATAGAAGAACAAAGAATAGTTATACAAAATAAACTAGCACAATATCTAAATGAAATTAATTATAATGAAACTCGAATAAATTATCTTAGTTTTGTCGGAGTTAATTCACTAGGAAGAAGACCTTATAATGAACATTTACAAGTATCTCAACAATTACATCTATTATATACGGAACATTTAACCTCTTTAGAAATCATTTTAGTTAACCATAGAAATGATCATCAATCTATCTAATTATGACCGAATCCTTAGAAAAAGACTCTACAATATTAGATATGGATACATTAGAATTAACATAATCACTAGGAACATTTCATATCAATACTTTATTATCAAATGATAAACAAAAACAGATAGCTAAAACACAATTAGATTTGAAATCTGGTCAAGATATATACAATTCACTTATTAAACAAATTTTCAATCGTCAAAAAATATTATTTATTTTGGAAAATTGATTTATGAAACACCTATTCGTATGGATCAATGTAATGGACATATAAGAATAAGTCTTATAGATCAAGAACAGATTACAAAACAATTACAACAAATATCAGAAACTAAACAAAATAAAATCGGATATATTCACCTATCTACTATACAAATATTATTAAAATCAACCTTTCAAGAAGGAATAGATTCACCTATATGAATGGCAATTATAGATGAAAGAATGACTAATTTAAATGATCAAATAATTGGAATAATGAATGGTAATTTACCCTATGAAAAAATTA
This sequence comes from Erythroxylum gracilipes, assembly GCA_026413385.1. Lineage (NCBI taxonomy): Eukaryota > Viridiplantae > Streptophyta > Magnoliopsida > Malpighiales > Erythroxylaceae > Erythroxylum > Erythroxylum gracilipes. Next base: position 6,920 of record JANZLC010043487.1, read on the forward strand.
AATTCAACACACGATTAAAATTAGGAATCCCTTTAAAATCACCAAATCTAAATGATACAATTACTATTGCATATAAAGTTTATAAGGAAGATTTAATGGCATCTAGTCAATATCCATTTTCAATCACTTATCAAATTAGTTATGCTTTGACTAATTCACATCATAGTATCGAATTTAAAAATACTAATAAAATATATATTGATCAACTTTTTAGTGAGGTTGCCAAAGTAGGAATAAAATTTCATACAAAATTAAGACTGCTTCCTGCCATACAATATCCAATTACAATTCAACCACAACTCACCAATAGACGAAATGCTTTTACTGAACAATCATCATCAACCACTTTTCCTCTATTGACTAGAGCTCAATCAATTAAAATTGGTAGACCACTCCATTTTATTGAATCTGAAGACAACGAACAAATCAAGATTACTTAAACTCACCATGCTTCGTTGCTTCACAGACTAGTTCGGAAGCAGTGGCTGTGCTGCAACTCGAACACGAGATGTGGGACTAAGCCTCAGGCCCATACCTGAGCTCTGATACCAGTTTGCTATCCAAAACTCGAGTTGAAGGTAGGGCGGAATCAAATTACTTAAACCCTAACATATCCATATCTAATACTGTAAAGTCTTTTTCTAAGGGTTTGGTCATAATTAGATAGATTGATGATAATTTCTATGGTTGACTAAAATGGTTTCTAAAGAGGTTAAATGTTCCGTATATAATAGATGTAATTGTTGAGCTACTTGTAAATGTTCATGATAAGGTCTTCTTCCTAGTGAATTAACTCCGACAAATCTAAGATAATTTATTCGAGTTTCATTAATTAATTTCATCTAGATATTATGCTAGTTTATTTTGTATAACTATTCTTTGTTCTTCTATATCATTACAAATATGGCAAGTCATTTCGAAGACCTTTGAGTTTATTAATAATATAATCTTTCCTAGGTAATTTGTATGCATCTCCTATAGTTGCATCATTTAATTTCTTATAATTAATGACCATGTGTCGTTTACCTCGTTTTTGTTATGCTGAATTATTTACATAAAAAGCTGGTGCAGAATGTTTACTAGTACTTGGACTTATGAGTTTCTTTTGTAATAGATCAGTACATTCAAGGATAAATTCTTGGACATCTTGTTGTGTATAGGGAATGTTATTTCGAATATTAATTTCTTGTATGGGATCCTTAAGACGTATTTGAACTAATTCCTTATTTTAATTTTTAATGGGGTCTAAGGGATTTTCATTACAAACGTCATTGAGTAAGGTATCTATTTCTAATTGAATGGACATATTATTAAGAAGATAAAATTGTAATGAAGATAATATGTGGTATGGTAGATAGGAATTTTCAAAATAATTGACTTTTGATTGATTGTTTTAATATTAGGGGTTCGTAATGTGATGTAATGTAAATATTGACAAAATAGATTATATAATTTAAGAAAATTGTTTCCTACAATTAGAGGTAATCCAAATTCTTATTGATAAATTGAAGGAACTGAAAATGTATAGTTTTCGATGAGTAAATTATTATAATAACTAACATACCAAATAAATTTGAAACTTCCATCAGTTATTCTAGTTTGTAAAGGTTTTTCAAGCTTTTCCCAAGTGGCTAATAATTGTTTTGTTTCATCACCCATTATTCAGCACATCATTAATTGATTCATCTTTATCATTCAGTTTTTCAACATGGCAACTAGTTATTTCGAACGTAAACGAACATTCAAACCACCCCATCAAAGAAAACAATTCAAACAAAGGAAATATAGGCAATTTAAACTTAAACCAAAGGATTGTCCACAAAAGAAGAAAACATGTAGATGTTGGATTTGTAAGGAAGAAGGTTACTATGCAAACCAATGCCTTAAGAAAACACAGTAAAAATATACAAATAAAATTCACATTTTAGCTTCTACTACTCAACATCAATTAGAACCAATTGAATCAGAATACAATACTGACTCCACTATCTCTTCAATTTATTATAATGAATCTGAATCTCAAATAGACACATCAGAATCATTAATTAAATCCAAATACAACTTTCATTCAAGTAGTAATTCAGAATAAAAGAGTTCACCAGTAACTAGTCAACCAACAGAACCCTCAACATCACAAAATATTCAACTGAGATTACAAACACCACCTCCTATTACAAAATCCCAACCATCTATTCCGACATATAGATCCCTTATATCTCAAAAGCAACAAGATCATAAGGAATCAAAAGGATTAATTTTGAGTAAAAAAGAAAGCTAAAATAGCTCAACAAACTATTGAATATTTAGGAATTGAATTTCATCAAAGTTATTTAAGATTACAACCAAACATCCTTAAGAAATTGCAATTATTTCCTGATCAATTAATCAATAGAACTCAAGTACAACAATTTCTTGGATTATTGAATTATATGTCTGATCAAGGATTTCTGAAAGAATTAGCCAAGGAAAGAAAAAATTTACAACTCAAATGCAGCTCGAAACAACAATGGAATTGGACTCCTGAAGACACCAAAGTCATTCAAAGGTTAAAAGAAATATGTAAGGAATTACCAACTCTATATAATTATCTTCCAAAGGATACACTGCTAGTACAAATTAATGCTAGCATAGATACATGGGCAGGATGCCTTTTGGCACAACCACCCAACTAAAAGAAGTATTTACTCTGCAAGTATATAAATGGGACTTTTAATCCCATTGAACTGAAGTATCCAATATATGAAAATGAAACATTGGCCTGTCTCAAGACATTAAGAAAATGGCCCATAGATCTACTACCGGTTGAATTTACAATTCAAACGGACTCCAAGTATTTATATGGATTCATTAGATATAACATAAAATCGAATTATAATCAAGGTCACCTCATCCGATGGCAACTAGAATTGAATCAATACAATTGTATAATTCAATATATTAAAACCACTAATAATTTTCTGGCAGGTATACTCACTCGAGAATGGAAACGATGCTCAAACAATTAGACGACACTTTGATTCAGAAAGAAACAGAGCTTATAGATCTACAACACAAAATAAGCATTGTTGCCAAAGAAATCAACCGTCTTAGAACTACCATTACCCTTCTCAAAGATCAAGAAAACCCAATTGCAGATACTCCATCAACAAATCCATCACCAGTAACTAGTCAACCAACATAACCCTCAACATCACAAAATACTCAACCGAGATTACAAACACCACCTCCTATTACAAAATCCCAACCATCTATTCCTACATCTAGATCCCTTATATCTCAAAAACAACAAGATCAGAAGGAATCAAAAGTGTATGTTATATACAATGGACCTATGTCTGGTATTTGCGATAAATGGCATCAAGTAGCAGTACATATTACAAGCAAAAAAGGAATTTTACATAAAAGTTTCTTTACAAGAGTTGAAGCAGAAAAAGCATTACAACAATTCAAGCATCCAACTCTTAGACCTCAATATAAGACAGTAGTTACAACTACTTCAACCATTCCAACCAATATGCAGAGTCTCAATAAGGCAATAGATATAGAAAGAATCAATGCACTCCCATCCAAATCACTACAAGAAGAAGCACGAGTTCTCACGTCGGAAATGTTCTGTGATTGTTTCTAAGAACTCAACGAATGGAGCAAACAAATGAAAATATTCCAATATTATCCACAGAATCGAGAAAGGTATGGACCAAAGGCCATCATCTTTCCCAGAGCTGATTCATTAACCACCTATTTATTTTTCCAGAGTGGATTAATAGATAGAATCTATCTATAAGATCTACACATATTATCATATTTTCCCGTTGGATTTACTCATACAGTGAAGAATTATAAAGATCGGTTTACTAAGGATCATGAAATATTCATCAAGATTTACAATAGTTATCCTATCTTTGAAGAAGCAGATTCTATCTCCAATGCAACCATCAAGTTACCAAGAATTGCTTATTAACATATTGGAATTAGCAACGGCATATATCCACCATTAGAGGAATTTCTAGACATGAATTTCAATGGCAGACTATCAATCAATTCAATCTCAATTGTTTAGAAGGTGTTTTCAATCAATGCAACCTTATCAACAATGATTCAATGCTCAAGATTAATTATAAAGGACCTCAGATGATTATGGTCTCTTCATACAAGACACCAATTAGTCAAGATACAATTCATATTCTACTGCAGTTCATTCAACCTTTTACTCATATGGACGGTATCTTTACAAATCTCTCCAATTTATGGAAGTACGTCATTTGCAAACAACTCAGAGAGTATTCAGAACACAAATGTCCAAACTGTCCATCTACAACAAAAGTAGTCAATCAAGACCAGGACAAGGAAACAAACGACGACGCACACATTATTAAGGAATAACGACAAAAGAAGCAACCAGAAGAAAGAAAAGAAGAACGCAACAAAAGCATGTAGGTCCCATAATGTGACCGAAAGTTGTAAATTATTGTACAGAATCTTTACTTTTTCTTTTTACTTTTACTTTAGTCAGTTCAATCAGTCGTACGACGAATCTTTTTCTTTTTCTTTTACTTTAAGTCATCTCGGTCAGCCTCAATGTTTTAGCCCTTTGCTCTTTTTGTTTTCCTATATAATGTAGTCCGAGCATCAAAGTTGAGTATGAACAAAATAAATAATCACTTGTTTGCTCATCTCTCCTCTCGCATTTAGCCTAAGGATTGGTGTTCAGCGTAAACAGAAAAGGTATGCAGCTAATAAGTGTTTATTGTTTTGTTTCATCACCCATTATTCAGCACATCATTAATTGATTCATCTTCATCATTTAGTTTTTCAAAATGGATGACCGCGCGTCGTAACATTAATCAAAATTAAAATAACTAGACTACTACTATAGTAGTGGCGAGTCTAGGTTGATCCCACAGAGAATGTGTGTAAAATTTAGAAAATGAAAATAACTGGTGTTTACGAAAAAGGGGGTTTTGGATTTTTAAAGAAAAAAATAAAAATAAAACTAACTAATAAAAATAAAGTAAAGAAAACATGCAAAAATAATAAAAATGGAGAATTCGGTGGGGACCTGGTTCTTCGGTTCAATCTCGGCCTAAACCTTAATTAAGCATATTTTATTAATTTGTTGTTCTTAAACCTCTCATTGAAACTATTAATCGTGGGTTCAAAGTTAACCCAAGTTTTCCCTTAGGTTGTGTTTAATCAAGATACGATCGTTAATTAAACCTAACCACCTAACAACCTAAGATACAATCTCTAGATTTAATTAGGCAGTAGCATTACGAATTAGAAAAACCGATTAATCAAGGTAACAACCACATACGTTCGGGTTATTTAACCTAGGTCATGTTATCCCTAATGATTACGAATCATTAGTCGCTACACATGAATTTCAACACAACAATTACGGATTATATTGAAATTCTAGCAATGGGATTGAAATTAACAATTCAATGAATGCATTAAAATTATCAATCACAATACCCAATAGGTTCATACACAAATAACTGAACAATAACGAAAGTCCGATTATCCATACACAATACCCAAATCAGTTAAAACCGGATAACACAATCAATTCCTAATGAGAGAAAGAAACAACAAAATAATTAAAAAATACTTAACCCGGGTTGTCGGCATCGATTTTACCTCCGAACCGGCGTCAAAACGTTTAGTTCTTCGTGAGTTTTTTCTGATAAAAACACTTCAGCTCCATACTTGATCCATAACAAAAATCCCTTTGATCCCTCGTCTCTGCCGCAAGCTTCCCCACTGAGCTTCACTCCTTCTATGGGCATTGTCATGGTTTTTATTCTCCACCGTGTGTAGGCGTGTTTTCTCCTATTTCATTGTAGTGCCGCCTCCTACTCTCGTCTACTCTCCTCTAGGGAGCTGATTTTTCTTTGTTTGCACCTGCCGTCCACGCTGTAGCTGATTGCGTTAATTTTGCTCCCTGGCGCCAACTATCTCCTCACATTGTAGCGCCGCCTCCAGCTGTTCATTTATTCATTGTCGCGCCGCCAGCTGCTGGGACCTGGAGCTTTGCGTTGGTTAATTAATTTCAGCTACAATTCTCTCCTTTTATATTGCCCCGACACACTCTCACGTCTGCCCTCTCTAATGTTGATGGACTCCTGATGATTTGCCACGTAAATCCCTTGTCTCTTGCTTTATTCTTTAAGTGCCGCCACTGTTCTCCTATGTGCGTCCACTCTAACGTTGCCACATATTCTCCATTTGTTTTGCTGTCTGCTGCGTGATACTCTTCCAGGCTTGCGTGATTTGCCTCTTGTAGCTATAATTAATATGCTTTGTTGCTGATCGTTCGCCTGATGCGCTGTCGTCTTGCTCTTCATTAATTTGTGGGATCAATTCATATTTAATTGCCTCATGCGTGTCCCTTGCCCTGTTGATGATTCCTTAGACAATTAATTGTCTCCCTTGCATGTCTTGATTTATGTCTGCCTTGATTTAATTGTCTTGCTCCATTTTCTCAACTTTTAATTCTCTTCTTTTTTCCATAAAGACAAGCATAAATAGATATTCAGAAAATGACCTATATGAGGTACTTTTAACTCACTTTAATTTCTTTGCTCCCAAATTGTACCTAAAATCAAATATGAATTAAAGTGAGTATTTTAAGCATTTTTGTATCAATAATTGCTAAGTGAAAATAATTAAAAATATCAACAATTAAGCACATATCATGACTCGATTATCAATCTCATAAAATGAACGCGTGCCACCTAGTTGCTTATGCTGCCACTTTCTTTTTCCTGATTCTTTCTTCACATTCTCTTGCGAGGTTTATTCTTTTCTAGAGAACATTTTTTTTATCATCATTCTTCTCTTTTTCTCCTCCAAGATATGTTCCCTTCATGATGGCCAGGAGTTGGAGAGGACTTTTATCATTCTTGGTTATGGTGAAAGATATTTATTCCTCTCCTACCCTTAGAGTCAGCTCACCCCTATCTACATCAATAATTGATTAGGCAGTGGCCAAAAATGGCCATCAGAGGATAATTGGGGTTTTCATGTCTTCTATATCTAGTATGAAAAAGTCCATGAGGAAGGTAAACTTTTCCACTCAAACATGCACATCATGTATGATACCCTTTGGATGATGAACTGACTTATCTGTCATTTTTATCAGTATCTTGGTGGGGACTAGCTCACCGAATCTCAACCTTTGATATAAGGAATACAACATCATGTTTGTGTTGGATCCTAAATTGATGAAGGCTCTCTCTATTTTGACACCTTTAACACTATAGGGGATATAAAAATCCCCTAGATCCTCTTTCTTTGGTGGTGTCGTCAATTTCTTTTTTTCCTCCAATTATTTTTCCACCTTTCCCTTTATTGATTCCATCAATGTAAGTCGTGCTTCTAATTGCTTTATCATGTCTACCATTTCATTTAGCTCAGCTTCCTTTGATTTCCTCAAGGCTTTGATTGATAATGGAATTAGGGGTTAGTACTTCCTTATCAATGGCAAACGATACCTTGCTAGTAAAGAGCCTTCCTTATTCTCTTGCACCTCTGCCTTCCCCTTGTCCCTGAATGGATTTGACTTTCATTGTTCTAAAATAGGGTAGGGATTTCTATATTGATGCTTTTGGGTTGTTTTTAATTCTGGTTCACTTAAAAAAAAATCCTTATCAACCATATTCTTATCCTTCCATTTATTGTCTTCAGCTTGGTGCAATTCATCCTCAGTTGCTTATGTAACGACTATGATTCGTGCTTTCGGATTGGACTCGATGTTACTTGGAAGGGTTCCTGCATTTTGGGTTGCTATTGCTTCCATCAATTGACTTACTTGGACCTCCAGGTTATGTATTGAGAAGGTGTGATTCTTTGTCACTTACTCAAACTTGCCTTCCAACCTCTTATGTGCATCCTCCATACCTCCAATTTAATCTAAAATTTTGTCCAATTTGGATTCCATTGAACTCAGTTTGTCTTGCTAGAAACCTGGTGGTCCTTGATGTATGAGCTGTCCTCTAACATTGTTTGACCAAGAGAAAGTTTTGGCGATTTTTCCACCCAGGGTTATATGTGTTAGAGTAGGGATTGTTTCCCCCTTCTTGACCATATTGGGTTCCCATGTATTTTACTTGCTTTGATCCATTATCCTTCATCAAGAAACAATCGACTATATCCTGATCCATCTACCCACAGAGCTTACACTTCAGTTGAACAACTTTTAGTGTATTTGAAGATGAAGCCTTCATGTTGATTAGCTGTCGAGTTAAATTATCAATTTTAGCCTGCATTTCTATCATTTGATCGATAGCTACCACTCCTTTTTGCTCACGGAGATTTGCAGGTTTTCTACTCCGCTCATTCGTCCATAAACATCTATTACTTACCATTTCTTCTAACAGCTCTTCTGCTTCATCTACCTTCTTCCTCATAAGTGATCCTCTTAAAGCCGCATCAATTGTGCCTCTCGTATGTGGGGTTACTCCATTATAGAATGTTTGCAAAAGAAATTCTTTATGGTGTGGACATTTTCTTTCCAAGTATTTGTATCGTTTCCATGCTTCATAAATTGATTCCCTATCACCGTGCTAAAAGTTTGTGATCTCTTTGATAATCTTCGTAGTCTTGGTAAGGGGAAAGTACTTATTTAAGAAGGCAAGAACTAATTAGTCGTCCCAAGTGGTGACATTATTCAGATTGAGGAAATGGTACCAAGCTTTTGCTCTATCTTTTAAGGTAAAAGGGAAGGGTATAATTCTTACAGCATCCTTCGACATCTGATGATAATGGAAGGTATCACATATTTCAAAGAAATTGACATTATGTGCATTCAGGTCTTCTTTTTTTAATCCATAAAATTGCACATTTTGTTGAAGCATGTTTAGGAGAGCTAGTTTGATTTCAAAAGAAGTTGCTTGCACAAGTGGCCTAGCTACACTTTGATTGGCTGCATTGGAGCTTGGTCTCATGAAGTCCATAAGGGTTCTCAGTTTATGCCCTTGGTTCGCTCCTTGACCCAACTCTTTCTGAAACTCCTCGACCATTGTTGCTTTTGCAGTTTTTGCTTCTTCTTCATATCGAGCTCTTCTAATTAAACATTCTAGACGAGTGATGTCAAACTCTACAGTTTCAGCTATGCGACTCGAACTCCTTGTAACTCTTGTGTTCATGCAAGAGGAAGAACACATATGGAAAGAATGGGAAGAACAGAAAAAAACTTAAACTAACTAAAACGCTTTAGACAAAGAGACCTAAATTAATCTTCACCTACCTGGTAATGGCACGAAAAACTTGATCGTGTTGTTTAAGCTTTAAAATTTATAAGCCCTCAAATGCCACAAGAGCAATGGTTGTGATTGTAGTATAAGAGGTGTCGATACCATAAGGAGGGAAACTATTCTAATCCTAAAATCTAAGGCCAACAATATATGAAACTCAAAATAAACAATGCAATGGAAGTGTTGGACCCCACACCCCACACCCCACCCCTTCGGTGTTTGTAGGTTATACTGCGGCGTGTGTTTGGGGGTTATACCCCGGCGTGTGTTTGCGGGTTATACCGC
>JANZLC010043592.1:0-16446 GCA_026413385.1 Erythroxylum gracilipes
TAGTCATCCTAAATTTTCACATGTCAACTTGTCTTGCTACTTGAAATTTTTCCTAGTCTAAATGTACATTTTAATCCGTCAATCTTCCAATTGTGACAAATAAACTCCAAATTCCTAATTGTAATCCATCAATTCCTTTTATTTGTAAGCCAAAATGCAAGACATTAGAAATAAACAATCATGTAACAATTATTTTGAAACTTTCATACCCTAGAACATGTCAATTGAGTGTACATAAAATCTTTGCATTTTTTAAAACATAATTCATGTGTGTATGCTAATATCATGCATGTGAATGAATTCATAAAATTATCATGCATGCTAATATCTTGTAATAGTCGATTTCAAACCCTCAGTAGTGTTTGAAATCGACTATTACAAGATATCATACTACTCTATAACAAAGGAAATGTGGGATAAACTACAAATCACTTTTGAACGAACAAATGAGGTAAAGAAACATAGAATAGGCCTTTTAGTGCATTAATACGAAACTATTGGCATGAAAGAGGGAGAAACCATAGATGAATTCTTCAGATGGTTCAACAAAATCATCACAACCTTAAAGAACTTGAGAAAACATACCCCAATGATGAGCTTGTAACAAAGATTCTAAGATCTCTACCAAAGGAATGGAGACCTAAGGTGACAAATCTAGAAACTGTAAAGGATCTAGATACTATTTCACTCAACTGGCTATGAGAAAATTTGATAATCCATAAAACCTAGCTTAGGTGAGATAAAGGATACTCCTACAGAAGAGGAATGACACTAAAAGCAGCCTGGTCAGATGAGAATTTTGAAAGCTTTGAAGAAGAAGAGCCTAAAGAAGTTAGCAACGTCTGTCTTACGGATAAATCAAGAGATGATGAGGTATATTATTCTAACTCTTATATTGAAGTTGATGAATTGAAAAATGCATATCATGAATTGTATGATCAGTACAAAAAGTTGATAGTGAAGTATTTCAAAGAAGTTGAGAAGTCTAAGAACAATGATGTACTTCTGAAGAGTAAGATTAAATCATTAGAATCTGTGAATGAGAGTTTGGCGACCAAAAATATGTCTCTTGAGGATGATTATAAGCAAAAGGTTTTTGAAAAGGAAGTTCTGGAAGAAAGATTAGCCAAGTTGGAAAATACGTTGCTTAAGAATGATTCTGATAAAGTGAGACAACTAGAAAAAAAAGGTTGTCGGCCTAAAACTTGAGAAAGAGAATTGTACAGGGAAGATCTTATCTCTAGAAAAAGATCTTGCAAAGTTCGTTAATGGAAGGAACAACCTTGATGCACTACTTGATAGTGGTAAATTCGTTTTTGATAAGGTTGTAATAGGTTGCAACGAAAACAATAATATTAAGCCATACAAGAATTTCTTTGTTAAATTCAGTAGTAGCCATAGCCAGAACAACAGGAACCTAATACATGGTAGAAATTATAGCAACTCTTATTCATCTGTTTTGTGCTTCTATTGTGGTAGATATGATCATATTAGTCATTCTTGTAACTTTTGTATAATGAGAAAATTATCTCAAATATATGTTTGGAGACCGAAAGGTCAAGCTATTAACCTAAAAGGACCCAAAATTTTTTGATACCTATAATGAAATAATACTTTCTGCAGATATGCTTCAAAATGGAGACAAGAGACAACCAATGGATAGTTGATAGTGGGTGTTTGAGACACATGAAACATCACATTTGAACTAAATTGAAAGAAAAGATGGAGTTTCGCAGAAAAATCCAGATTGAAAAGGGGTACTGCATTTCATCAATTTGGATTGATCATGGAGGAGAATTTGATAACATAAAAGTTGAAGATTTTTGTGATGAAAATGGTAGGTAGTAAGAAATAAAACTAGACTTGTAGCTCAAGGTTATAATCAGCAGGAAGGTTTTGAGAACAAAGATCATCCCAATTACGTGATGAAGTTATCTAAAGCCTTGTACGGTCTAAAGCAGGCTCCTCGAACATGGTATGAAAGGTTAAGTAATTTTTTGCTTGAGAATAATTTCGAAAGAGGAAAGGTAGATAAAACCTTATTTATTAAGAGAAAGGAGAGTGATTTACTTATAGTACAAATATATGTTAATAACATAATATTTGGTGCTACTAATCCATTCTCTTGTGAAGAATTCTCAGCTTTAATGCAAGGGGAGAGTAGATATATTTTTTATAATGACAAAGGGGGAGAGTTAAGAGTTAATGATATATTTTTGCCTTGTATGATTTTGAGCATGACATGTTATATATCTCTTTAATAACTTTGTTGCTATTTTTTTATTGATTCATTCTTTTCCCTCTACTTTTTGAAATGACAAAGGGGGAAAATTAAGATGACAATATACTTTGCTAAAAGATGTATTATATACTTGCATGACTTTTACTTACATGATTTGTGAGCATAATGAATTTGTGATATATGTTATTAATTGAATCTGTAAAGTTTTAATTTGTGATTTGTTAACGATAGGCTCCTTACTGAGAAAGGAAAGGCTCCTTCTACAAGTATTTTTTTTCGAAACCCTTCATTATTAGTTGAATTTTGAAAATATACATGTTATTGTTTGTCATCATAAAAAAGGAAGAGATTGTTAGCTCAAGGTTTATTATTAATGATTTTAATGATAACCACATAATATTTCAAAATTCAAATTGAATTTATTTCCTTGTACAATTAACAATCTAACTCTCAAAAGAAAATAAAATCATAGGAGAAATGTTTTAATTAACAGTCTAACTCTCAAAAGAAAATAAAATCATAGGAGAAATGTTTCAATTAATAGTCTAACTCTCAAAAGAAAATAAAATCATAGGAGAAATGCTTCATTTCTTATAGGAACCTTCTTAATGAATTTACCTTATTTATTTTACAATATTTGGAAGAATCTTGCTATCATTGGACTTATTTCCTTTTATTGTTAACGGGTTAATTCTCAAAAGGAAATAAAATTATAAGAAATACGTTTCTTTTTTTGCAGGAACCTTCTTTATAAACTTACTTTATTAGAAATGATTTATTTGAAAGGATCCTACTAATTATGAAGGTCGTATATTAGTTTCGTGATTACTGGAAGATTTTTAGCAAAGATGATATCGAAGTTATTCAAATTTAAATCCATCCAGTTAACTAAGGATGTAAGTGAAGCAACAACTAATTGAAGGAAATGTCTACTTAAGGAAGAGTTACTGTTTTTGCGAAAACAGATCAGACTCTTAAATTATATCAACAACATTAATACTCTTGAAAGTCATATTCTTATCAGATCTCTTGTGCTTTAGAAAGTGAAAATTCTTTTTGAGAGAGATCACTGAAGTTGATATCGAGCAAATTACATTATCATCTGTTGAGAGCTTGTAAACGTTAGCTAAATATTACTAATTTGAAAGATTGGAGAATCTTGAAAAATATGTAATCGTGAGATTAAAGAGACTCGTCAAATTACTACTTAAGATTTTATTGAAATATTCAAGTTAGATACTTGGGGACTAGACGTAGGTTTGGGTTATAAGTCGAACTAGTATAAATCGACTGCATCATTCCTCTCTTTCTTTAACTTTTAAATTTCCATGGCATATTGTTTATGTTTTCTTCTTTACAAGAGGCTCCTTTACTTTATAATAGGCTCCTTCACCTTTTCAACTTGCAACAAATTCCTTTCAATTTTAAGATGATTTATTGTTTAGCAGGCTTCTATCGTTTAGCAGGCTTCAATCGTCTAACAGGCTCCTGTCATTTAACAGGCTTCTATCGTTTGACAGACTCCTATTATTTTAAATTTTAACAGGTCCCTATCTTTATACGAATTGAAAGTAACTTGTTAAAATTTTCAAGTTACACACAATTCACCCACTATTGCATATATTTGCTTTATCAACAAATATCTTGATCAAATCTCTTAGAAATTCTCGTATTGAAATTATATATAACAAGCTTGGTGCATACAATTTATATGCCCCAATTTAAGGAGTATTGTGTTGTATATAGGTGTATAGTGAAAAATTAGGAAAGTATTTACTAGTATTGACTGTATTTTCTACTATGGGATTAGACATCAACTATTTAGATTTGTATTTCATCAGCGTGAATGAATCAGAAATTTTCTGAGTTTAACAGTCATCGTACCTCCCAGCCTCCTGCATCCATTTCCGATCTCGAATGAAAACTCCTGTAAATTTCCATTGGATCCATTTCCCCAAGTAACCTACTGACTTTCTCTAACCCATCCAATTTCCCAAAAGTCTCAACAAGATAACTATGGAAAGAGGTCCATCGTCGACCACAATAAATATGGATCAAAATAGATTACGTTTAATCTTAATTTCACTAAAATTAATATTTAAATAATATTTAAATATTTTTGTATTATGCTTATTAAAAATAGTCATATAACATTAAACGATTTTATTTAACATCTATTTTAATATTACTTGTATAAAAAATTTAAATATGCCTCATAAAATAAAATTTCATTAAATTTATGATAAAATATTAAAATTTTAGCTTATATATAAGATTAAAAAGAAACATGAACCTCCTAGTGATTTTCATCAATTTTATGTGCTTTCAAAAAATATCATAAGAAGTTCTTATATTATGTTAAAAGTCAAAAATCAGTCTTCTATTAAATTGTGCCATTAATTCATTTTGATGTGATAATTTCTACACGTCTTTGTGGACAAACACGTCTAGGAGAATAATTGGAAATTAGCACAGTACAAATTTTTTTTAAAAATATATTCAATATGTAATTTTAATTATTCATCATATTTTATTTAATTTTTATTTATTATCTATTGGTATCGATTAATTTATTATACTTCTTAAAATTTATAGTTTTAAACATTTAAAATTTATTGTTTGCCTTTTGTTGCTAATAAATAGTTATTGATATAATTTTCCTTATTATATCAATTGTTATACTTAGTCTCATTACTGACTAACTTTTTGTGTCATTTCATCTATTGAACTTAATTCATTATTAATTAATTTTTTTTATCATAGATTCAATGCAGGTACTAATTATCTTTTCTCGTCTCATCTTTGTTGGACTCAATATTATTTTTGAAAAACTATTATAATTAACAATCTATTCAAAAATTCTTATTTTTTTAAATATATAAATCAGTATTTATAAATAAACACGAGTATAAATATGTAATAATTATAAATTATTATAACATATTAAAAATCTCATTTACTAGTATTATTATATAACAGTGAAAATTTTACAAAAGACTTAATTCATTATCATTTTAAATTGATTAACATATAATTAACTATTAATGAAATAGTTCTATATTTCATTTTAAATATTTACTTATAAATTTGATATAACTGATGATAAAAATATTATAAATTAGTAAATAATAAGACTTTTATAAATTTATTTAGTAATTGTAAAGTCAGTCATCTTAATTATTAGTTATTTATAAAAAGATAAAAATGATAAATTGATTATTTTATTTCTTAGCATTGTGTTTTTCTATTAAGAAACATTAAGTAAATAAATATGTATATTTAAAAATTTGTTATTTGTGTAGTTTTTTGAATTCTAAATTATTTTTTAATGTAATTGTTTATGTCCATATGGAATTTCACGTGTTTAGAAATTATTATTTCTAACATTATAAATGACTCATTTCAAACTCTTTTACAAAATATAAGATTTCTTACAAAAATTTTTAAAATACAAAAGTATTTTTGTGAAACTAATAATACCTAGAAGAAATGAGTGTGATCAATCGTTTATATAAGAAAATTACTAACTTTTTATTTCTAAATAAAAATTAGAAATTATTTATTTTATTTCTTAGCATTGTGTTTTTTATTTCTTTTGTGATTTTTGTTTTCATTTTCTAAAAATAAATACAAAAAATATTTGATTATTCATTCAATTATAGTTACACTTTTATTATTGATAATAATTAGAGTTACAGATAAATAGCTTAATTAATTAATCAAATAAGTATTAAATTCATTATATTTTATTAAAATAAATAAACAGAATCTTATAATTTTCTTTTGTAAAATATATTTTTTATTTTTAAGGTCAATGGTTTTTATGATATTTAAAATATACTAAATATAACATTTTTAAATTATATTAAATTTATCAAAAATAAAAATATTTTCATTAAAATTTTTTATATGCAAATGAGTGTTTAATATATGAATAATAGTTTTTTTTATAAGATCGCGATTAGATTGGTAACAACATTATCAATGTTTGATGGGACCAAATCCTTCCAATAACCCTGTTCTATGGCCAGTTCGATGTCGTTTTGTATATTCTACGCATATTATGAGGTAGTTTTTATTATAAAATAATGTAGTATTGAATTCAAAATAAGGTTAGTGTCTCCAGTATACAGAGACAGAACGAGACAAAAATTTAGAGACAGAACAGAATAAAAATTGGAGACAATGAGGTGTTTGGTTGTGATGGACAAAATAAATAAAACTGTCTCCGTCTTAAGGAATGTGTTTGGTTGCAGTTGATAGAACATAAAAATAGTGTCACTGACTAAAATACCCCTGCAGTATAATATAATTAGAAATATGTAATTCATTGATTATTTTAAAATGAATGATTTGTATTAGTAAAAAAATTAACAAATAATAATAATAACAATAACAATAAGAAATTAATTTCGTATAATAATAATAATAATGATATAAGAAGAAGAGGAAGAAAATTAATAATAATAAAGAATTTAATAATCACAATAATAATAAGAAAATTAATTATCAATAATAATGATAATAAAAATAATAATAAGAAAATTAATTTAGTATAATAATAATAATAACAATAATAATAATAATAAATACAAAATTTATAATAATAATTAATAATAACAACAATAGCAATAATTAATAATGACAATAATAATAATTACAAAATTTATAATAATAATTAATAATAATAATATCAATAATAATAATAATAAGATGATTAATTTAGAATAATAAAATTAATAATAATAATAATAATAATAATAAGTAGAAAATTTATAATAATAATAATAAGATAATTAATTTTATATAATAAAATTAATAATAATAAAAAGAATAAGGAGAAGAAGTTCAAAATTTATAATAAATAATAATAATAATAATAATGATAATAATAATAATAAATAAATAAATAAATAAATAAATAAATAAATAATAATGTTGATGATGATAAACGAGTTTAATGATATAATTAAAAATAAAAATTGCTTATATAAGAGAGGGATATTTTTATTTCTATTTTTGGGATAAAAAATCTTATATTACTGTCTTAGTCTTAGAAGAAACAAAAAATTTCTGTTCTTATACTTTGAAGTTCAAACAAAAATAGGTTAAGACAGTAAATATATACTGTCAAATACAAAATTTTTATGTACTTATCAATATCAAAAAAAAAAAAAAGAAGACATCAAACAAATACTACGATTTAGAACGTAATAATAAAAAGTAAAAACAGTGGGTTTGAAGTTTGAACCACGTTTAACGGAGTTGAACTTCGGTTGACAGATGGAGCAGGAGCACTAGGCAACTGCTACTTAGATTCTCCCAGAAGGAACACTCGCAACCGTCTCCTCGACTAAAAGGGGGCCAAAATCCTCTGTCCGCATCTTACCGCAAACCCGCAATCTGCACCGTCATTCCACGCTTTCCAAAGCATGATTCCCATCAAACGAGTACATGTGTACGGCCACGTGTTGGGGGTTTCATAAGGTCCATTGTAACCCAGCCACGTCACTATTGACTCACCTGTGTGCATCCCCGAAGCTGTTGTTGGCGCGAGCTGAGCATTAAGATGTGGCAGTAGTTGTAATTAATAGGAACTAGGCGGACAGTGTTGTAATAGATACATTTTAACAGACAGGTCCGGGGAGGGAGAGAAACGAAACAAAAGGGAAAAGAGAGAAACGGCTTCTCCGTTTCCACTTAACAACGCTAGTTGGTCTTAGCCAGCAAGCAACTAACTAAAAACTTTTTTCTGCATTCTCGGTCCCGATGGCCGATTCCGAGGTAAAATTACCTTCCTATCCTATCGCTTTCAATCTTTTCACCCGCGACCACCTTTCTCTCACAGTGCTTCTTACTTGAATGACTGTTGATTTCGATTATTTCGTGTGTTTAGTTCTGCATATTCATTTTGTTTGATTTTCTTTTGTTTTGGTCTTTTTGGTGGGAACAGAAATTGACGGCGTTGAAGAAGGCGTACGTCGATATAATGCTGAACACGGCGAAGGAGGCGGCGGCGAGAATAATGGTGTCGGAGAGGAAAGCGCAGAGGTATCGGCGCGAGCTTTTCGCTGCAAAAGACGAAGCGCTTCGTATGCTGCTCAGGCTTAAACAGATGTTAGATGCTAAGGTACAGTGGTCTCTTCATTCTCGTGTTTGTCTCTCTGACGGGAGTGGTTTGTTTTTTTTTAAAGGTCCGGTTTCAGTTTGTGTTAAAGTGCTGGTCTTGATTGTTATTAGAGTGCTCCTTACTAGGATTCTCCTTGTGGGTGTTTCGTGTTAATTCCTTTTATGGCAGAAGTGTCTTTCTGGTCTTTAAAGAATTTCATTTGGTTGTTTTGTTTCTTCTTGTATGAAGTGAGTGGAGTTTCCCCATTGTTGAACAACGCTTGATATGTGAAGCTTGTCATCAATTTATTGAATAGTATTTCTAACTTCCCCTTTCTTTTGCACTGTTTCTACTGGTGTTATTATACTTGGTTCACTGCCTTCTGATTGGACTGTAGGATTTTCTTCAGGCATTGCCAATAGACGAGTAAAAATAGTCTTTTTACGTTGGATTGAAGTGTTCTTCAGTTTTATCCTTTGATGTATTGTGGAGGATGGCTTACGGGCCGGCATTTAAGGGAAACTACTGTTACTGCACTATCACTATGCTTATACTTCTACAGAATTTCTTATTCTATGATGAATGGTAGTTGGATCAGTGTTGCTAGTCATAAATCTTCGGATGTCTCTAAGAATGTAGTCTTACATCTGCCAGAATAAACATCACAGTCAGTTTTAAGTCCTGAAAGACTGTGTGCATTGAAAGAATGTTCTCTAAGTTGGTACAAGTAATCCCCTGATAATGAATCTGAAATGCATGCAATGATATCCAAAATAATTTAATGGTGGCTAAACTTGTTTATAACATCATGCAAATTCGAGTTCTTTAGGCATATTAACTGCTCATCAATGAATATTGTTACCGCATTCACTTTTAAACAGTTGAGATGCATGCTTTGGAAGATATCAGTTGCTGAAGCCACCACTTATATGTTCTGCACTTTCAAAAGAAACACTGCATGTACTTGAAAAGCTTTTCCTTTCATGATGACCCAGATTATTGCATGGCACATTTTTATCTTGTTCTTTAAAATTTTTATATTGTCACTTGTTCTAAATACTTCTGCTATTGACCATAGTATCCACAGACAAAGATCAACACCTATTAAACTGAATATAGTTTCTAACACACTTAGTTAGGTCAAGACTTGGTCCTCTGTTTGATACTTCCACTGTTTGCTCAATTTGCAGTTAGTTACTGCTTTAACTAGACAACTTACCCTCACTAGATTGTTTGGGTTGACTGGCGCATGATGTCTCTAGGTTAATGAAGCAGAAATGACAGTGTTCTGTAAACAGAGAAAGATTGAAGAACTGGAAGCACAACTTGGGGAAGCAGAAGATATAGTAAAAGATCTTAGAGCAGAGCTGCACCAACTGCAGGATGAACTGGAGAGGGTGACCCAGAATCAGATGCAACCTTTGGGTGTACAAACTCCAGATGGAAGTGGTGCAACTCATGAAACAGAACTAGAGAAAATATTGTGCTCTTCTCTGCCTGCTGCACACTGCACCATAACTAAAGCTCATGAGACGAAGGATTCAACTTTGGATGGAATATGTGATAGTACCCCATGCCACAGTGATAATTGTTTCCACCAGGACAATAGCTTTGATTACAACCCTGACCTTGCTTCGATTCTGATGAGAAGCAAAGAGCCCGAGCTGTACAGGAACGGCTGCACTCAGAGGATTCGTGCATTTGAAAGGAACCAGCTGGATGGAGATGATTCGCTTTGTGGACAAGCTGGTGGTGCAAGAAATCTAGTATGTAAGGGAGAAGGTGAAGAAGACTGTAAAAAATGCAAGAACGTCAGTACCATGAATAATAACATGTTTGATGGTGATGCAAGCCCAGACAAAGCCAAGGTGGTACCAGCAGATGATACCTGCTTCCAAGTTCATGCTGTTAGATCATTTAACAGAAAAAGAAAAAGAAAAAGTGCTATGAGAAGTAAGAGAAAGAAACGCACAGCTCTCCTGTTTAAGGAATTTCCTTATCAGGTTGACAAAGCTCTCCTGTTTAAGGAATTTCCGTATCAGGTTGACAATACTCTATCCCGTGAAGATTGTCAGAAGGATCCAGGAACACAAAGAAAAAGAGCTATGAGAAGAAAGAAGAAGAGACGCAAAGCTCTCCTGTTTAAGGAATTTCCTTATCAGGTTGATAATACTCTATCCGTTGAAGATTGTCAGAAGGATCAAGGAACACTTTTACTGTCAATTTCCTCTTCAAATACAAATCAATCAACTTCGCAGTCAAGATCCTTGGAAGCCATTACATGCGATTCAGATTTCCTTAGGTCTTGTATAGGACAGGATATAGGAAACAACGATAAGTTATTGTCAAATGAGCTTGCATTGAGTGGAAAGGAAGCTGTATGCACAGAGATTTCAGAATGTCCAGGGAGTAAACCAGCCATTGGAGTAGACAGTGTATTGCTAGTAAACTCAGATCCAAAAGAGGCAGATGCAAGCGTAGCACTGACTAGTCAGCAAATTGATAATAAGTTCCTCAAATATACATTCCAAAGGAAACGAAAGAAAGAGGGTACAAGCAGCCCTGATGGGGAATCGTCTCTTGACAGTAGCAATTTTGCAAGAAAAGTGGAAGAGAAACCGAGTGATATTATGGTGGCACAAAAGCCTAGCTTGTTAACGAATCATCAAGAGATGGTCGAAGAGTGGCACAAGTCGCCCGTCAGGTTGGTGATTAAGTGACACAAACCGACCCTACCTTAAATTGTGCGATTCTCGTCGTTAACATTTTTGGCTCTAAAGTTTTTGGAGTGATTGCCTTTGCTCTTTAAGGACTCGAATCCCTTTCGTGTCTTGCATAAAATAAATGGAACAACAGAAGGGAAATGGAATTCAAGAAGAATGAAACCAATGGCATCTAATTCGTTAAGGAGTAACCTTAGAAAAAGAAGTAGCAAAGGAGTATTAGAGTAGGTAGAAACCAATGGCATCTAATTCGTTATAATGGACCAAGTCTTGGCTAGAATCTGCAGTTACTAATCTAATCAAGGCAAAATGAATCCAAAAATTTGCCTTTAATAATGTTTGTTTTTGTTATTGCTGTCTCATAAGACTACTTTTGGACTGGACTTGTTTATGTGGTGTTGCTTAAAGCATTAATCCAGATTACACATTCGTCACTCAAAAGCATTTCGTGTTGAGTGAACTTTCTCATTCATATTTGTTTAGTTTGATTGTTAATAGGTCTCTGATTTTTCTTGTTTTTAGCTTATATCGTTGTCTGAGAAGAAATGGCACAGCTGATCAGACGTGAGAGAAGACGCTTTTGTGTTATAGCTCCACAGATGGAATTTTAACAAAGAATTCTGCTGCGTTGACAGAGCAGCCTTAGCAAGAAAGAGCAATAGGTCCTCCCTTTCTTTTTTGTTATTATCTATATTGTTGTATTTCTATAGTTTTATTATCTTTTCTGAACCATAAATATGGAAGG
The DNA here is from genome assembly GCA_026413385.1 of Erythroxylum gracilipes. Classification (NCBI taxonomy): domain Eukaryota; kingdom Viridiplantae; phylum Streptophyta; class Magnoliopsida; order Malpighiales; family Erythroxylaceae; genus Erythroxylum; species Erythroxylum gracilipes. Next base: position 11,820 of record JANZLC010043592.1, read on the forward strand.
TGTCAAATCTTAATCAGATTTGTTTAATTTTATGATAAACAGAAGTTTCTGCAGTGCTGCATAATTCTAGCACTACGAACCAAATTATAAACGAAAATCAGCAATGGACGTAAAATTCCACCATTTCTGCACCTTCTTGTATGCTAAACCAACTTCAAAGAACATCTACAACCAATTTAAGTTATATTTTGCATTAAGTTATGATATAAAATATATCCTAGGAAAACTATTTAATCAAAACTAATTTATGAATATATTAGAAGTATATCTATTGTACATATTTCCAAACAAAATTACATAAAAGAAATTTAATCAAAATTTTATTATTAAAGAAGTGAAGATTTATAACATTTACATTTTAATGTTACAACTTAAAATTGAACGAAGCATCCCTTAAATATCGTGGTAAAAATTATAAAATTTAAACTCGGATAACATTACTTTAGTGAGTGAAACATAATGTAAACGTTTTAATTCATGTATAATTTGCTTCATTTATACATAAGTTCCAGAATTATTTACCCCAAGGATAATCTGAAGAAAGAAAATCATTTGAGTACATGTTAATGAATTAATCAGTTTTGTTTTTCATATTGAATATGGCCTAATAAGTAATAACAAGTGAAGAACAACGTATGCTCAAGCTCAAGCTTCCTATTTTTCATTTTCTCAGTTAGGTAAGGATTAGTGAGTGAAAGAGTGATGGGTTTGGCGAGTGACATTGATGTGAGCACGAATTTGAGACTTTGTAAGCGAAATAACGCCAAAGATGAGCTAATAATATTAGAGGGACTAATAACAAGATCAAGAGCTAAGAAGTTCAAAGAAGCGTTTCAATTATATATGTACCGAATTGTAAATGGTATGGAATCTCAAGAGACAGTGAGAGCTAATGACAAGATAACTAATCAAGTTGGGTGAAATAAATAAGAAGATTTTTCTTCTTATTTAATTGATTATTTTATGTTAGAAGGATAACTTTCGGCAGCCCATTACTTATGTCTTGGACTTATTAAAAACCTTTTGTTTTAATGGGATGTATTTTAGAAATATTAGTTTGGGCCTTAATTATTTTGGTCAAAGGCCCATGTTTAAAAGCTTTTTTTACGTAGTTAGGGTTTCTTTCTTTTCAAGAGGTATACATACATCATAATAAACATTATTTAGGGTAAGATTGAATGAATAATAAATTCTTAAGGGAGGATTTCTTGTTTTTTTTTAATTGCATCAAGAATATAATTCTTATCAAGGTAAATACTTGTGGCGAATTTGTATTCTTATTTTCAAATCAACCTTATTATATGTGTTTCTTTTCATATAATTGATTGTAGGTTCATTAAGGTTGGAGATTTCGTCTTGTTCATGTTCTATCCAAAGTGTGTGTTTAAGGAGTTTCAAGTTCTTTAACCTTGAGGTTTTACATTATTTGGTATCAGAGCTTAGATTAGGATAAATTCTTATTTATCTTGTATTCATGTGCTGTTATTACTGTTATTTTCCATTAGAACTTAAAATTAGGGTTCATCTTATTTTTGTGTTTTTTTTAAAATCAGTAGCTAGACAAGAAGAAAATATTGCTACAGTTAAATTTTAAAAAAAGTAGCTAGACAAGGATCAAAATCGTTGCTATAGTAAAAATAGAAGTAAAAAAATGGGAAAAAATTGGTTGCAAAAAAAAATTGGCGTTGGAGTGATTATAGGATTTTCTTTTGCTAGCTTCCTATTTGTTTAGTGTCTTTACATCTTTAAATTCAACTTGATTTTTTCACTAGGGAAATCTCAATTTCTGCATTTATGCATTAGTTTCGTCATTTTCTTTTATTTTAAGTTTCTATTTTTATCTTTTATTATTTCTTTTTGTTTCTATTTACACCATAATTAACAAATTGATTCTTGTTAATTTAAATTATGTATTTTTGTTGGGCATCATACATCTTTTCCTCTTGTGTGCCCATTTTACCTTCATTCATTTCGGTATCCTTGCTTCTAGATTTGTGTTCATCTTCTTTCTTAGGTATTTTTCATTGCATTCCTAAATCTTAATTTGTTGTTTATGCATTACCTTGATTGGAAATTGAATTCTAAAGTACAATTGAGGACGGCAAATTTGAGTGGAAAAAGGCTTAAGTGTGTAAGCTTAAAAGAAGGAAAAAGCCAATTTTGAGTGAAACATAAGTGAAGTGTCATCTTTTGAGTGAAATACATAAGGGAGTGACTTGTGTGGTTATCTTTTATTGCTAACCAATTTTCTTACAGCTTTTGTCATAGGAATGGCCGGTAGAAGGGATGGAAAAGAAACATTACTTGAGAAGGATGACAATGTGCCTGATTTGAAAGTAATTTGTAAGGCATTCATGAATGAGTTGAAGAAGTTATTTATTAGGATGTTCAAAACTGTAGTAGATTAATTGACAGTTATATGAATCGGGAGGAAGGATTGGAAAGAATGTATGAAGATGAAGTGCAATCCGTGAGGAGTATAGTAAGGAGGGAAGAAAGAGTGGAGAGAAAAGATAGCAACCTTAATGCCATCAAGATGAAAATTCCATCCTTCAAAGGTAGAAATGATGGTTAAGTGTACTTGGAATGGGAAAGAAAGGTGGATCTGATTTTTGCTTGTCATAACTATTCTGAAGAAAGTGAGAATAGCGGCATTGTAATTCTCTTATTATGCATTAATTTGGTGGGATGAATTGGTAAAGAATAGGAGGAGAAATAAGGAACCACCTATATTCACTTGAGAAGAGATGAAAAGAGTGTTGAAGAAGAGATTTGTACCACCTTATTACTATAGAGAGTTGTACTAGCAATTACACAGTCTCATACAAGGAACTAGATCAGTAGAAGATTATCACAAGGAGATGGAGATACTATTGATTAAAGCTAACATAGAAGAGGAGGAAGAGGTGATAATGGATTGGTTCATGGGTGAATTGAATAGGGAAATTGCTGATGTGGTTGAATTGCAACATTATGTGGAGATGGAGAACTTAGTGAACATTGTCATGAAGGTGGAGAGACAACAAAAATAAAAAAAGGTAGCCAAGTCTTTCTTAAAGTCTAGTAGTAAATGGAAATGGAGTAAAAATGAATATAAGAAGAGGAGCACTATGCAGATTCCAAGGAGAAAGGCAACGAGTTAAACAAAGGCAAGGGGAGGAGTACCTTAATTAAAAAAGGTACCACTATTTCATCCTCTAAACCTTATAAACATAGGGATATTAAGTGCTTTAAATGTCAAGGGCATGGCCATTATGCATCTGATTGTCCTAATAGGAAGATTATGTTTATCAAGGATGGTGAAATTGTTTCTGAGTCTAATGATGATAATGAGTCTGATTTAAGTATACCACCTTTGGAATATTTTTCTGATGGTGATGAGAATGTTGAGTATGTTGTGAAGGATGAATGTCCAGTTACTAGACATGCATTGAACTTGAATGTGAGGAAGATGACCTAGAACAAAGGGAGAACATATTTCACACGAGATGCTTAGTAGGTGGGAAAGCTTGTAGCATGATTATATGTTAGACCCTGATTCCTTTTTCCTTATTAAATAGGTTTGTTTCAATTAATTGCAATTAGTATTGTCTAATTTAGGGTTTTAAATTATTTGGAGGTTTAGATGATTTGTTAGAATAATTTGGGATTTTAGTGCAATAATTAGAAATTGAAGAAATTAAGAGTTAGAATTTATAGCAATAATTATTAATTTCAGGAATTTAGTTAAATTGGAATTTTAATTTTTGTATTAGATTTTCAAAGAATAAGAAATATTAAATTAGGTCATTAAAATAGTGTTAGGAATAAATTAGGTTTTGTTTATATGGTTATAAGGCTTTAAGTTCATTAAATGGGCTTTTAGCCTTTGGAATGGTAGTAAAATGAAAAAGGAAAAGAGCATATGGGCTTTTAAGTGGGAGCCCACAAAAGTTTAAGTTAGAAGGAGGGAAATGAAATTTTTGGGAAAGGTTTGGAGGGAAATCAAATTTGGACTTGAAAATTGGGCTTAAAGAAAGGAAAGAAGCTTGGAAAATTTAAAAAAGGAAGAGGAATAGAAGCATTGTCGTTTTTGGAAGGAGGGTGGACGAAATTGGTAAGTTTTAAAAGGTTAAAGGCAAGTCTTTAAAGTGTAGTGAAGCTTTGGAATTAAAAAGTCAAAGAAGGAAAGGAAGTGGGGTCGTTTCATTGGTTTTTCAAAGGTTAAAGGTAAGTGTCGTTTTAGGCTAGGGTTTTTTTTAACTTAAAGAAACTCATTTGTTGTCTTAGAAAAGAAGAGTTACGAAAATACATAGAAGAACACAAGGAGGGGAGATTCGGCCATACAAGGAAAGGAAGAAGAAGAAGAAAAACGTGTAGCTTTTGGGAGGTTTCTAGGGATTTCGTGGAAGCAAAGGGAAAGGGGAAGAGTTGTCTTCCATTTGAGCCAAAGGAAGAGGAGTTCGTGGGTGGTCTTGAAAGGTAAGATGTTGAAAATTTCTTGACTTCTTGATATAGTTCTTGCTTTCCTTGCTTAAGCATGGTGTTGGAGGTTGCTAGATGAAGAAAGAAGAAGGATTTCATGGATGTTTAAAATTTCAGCATAGGCATCATTGAGTAATTGGCCTAATTATGTGTTGATGAAGGG
>JANZLC010043673.1:0-16438 GCA_026413385.1 Erythroxylum gracilipes
GTTCCAGAATTGGAAGCAAATGCTATTTTTGGAGCGTACTGTGAGTAGACCTAGATGGTCTTACTTTATTGTTTGTTTGTTTATGTTATGAATTGAGTGATTATGAATGTGATTTGATTGTTGAATTCCGAACAATGAAGGTCCGATGATTGTGATATTTGAATTGAATATTGAAGTGCCATTGAATGAGAATTGAATGAATTATGTGTACTTATGTGATTGTTAAATGTGTATTTAGATATGAATGAAATTGTGAAATTCTTCACTTCAATGTGGAATGCCGGATTAAGGTCCGATGATATGAGAAAGTGATTGAATAGGATATGAAATTGTGAGTGATGCATTCCATTGCATGAATGCATGAAAGATAATGGCAGTTGTGACCAGAGTAGCCACTGATCAGAGCTTCAATCTCAACGTGTGAAAAAGAGCCTCGAGCTCAAAAGTGATTTAGAGCTTCAGGCTTAACGTTTAATGAGTCCTATATAGGATAGTTATCAATGAGCCCTATACGAGACAGTTATCAATGAGCTCGGTATCCAATGGATACGGGACAGTTTAGGCACTCTGACACAACAAAGTAACAAATAGAAAGTGAGTATCATGTGCACTGCATATGTATAATGAAAAATGTGAATCATGATGCATGGCATGAATGATTAAATGTACTGACTATGAAACAAATATGTGAATTATTTGTTAGGTGATTGGGTGAGCCATCGACAATGGTCACTCACTGAGTTTGCAAAACTTACCCAAAATTTGCAACCATTTTTCAGGATAAGAAGAATACCCCGTAAGGCCAATGGGAGTATACCTACAGCTTTCAAGTGAAGATTAGAGGTCGGGAAGCATTGCATGTCTTTAATTTTGTATTGAATTGTAATTCCACAACTCTGGTATAAATTTGTAGTTTGAAATGACTTGAGTATTCTGTATTTGTGAAAAGGCCCAAATGGCCATATGAGAATTTTGTAAATTGCATTGTATGATTGAGAAGGACTTATGCCCTATTTGGTTATTGACTTCTGCATGTGTGTTTGTGTTGTCAAAAAAAATTTTATCGATTTCGGACTGATTGAGTGTTTTAGCACGCCACCCTCGCGGGACACGGACTCGGATATCACAGTCGATGTCGGGTTCGGGTCTTGCAGGAGTGGGGTGCTACAAATCATCTAATTCAATGGCAATGGAAGGAGCTTTGACTTTCATAAAGGAGTTTAAACTACATTTATCTTCTACCCATTTAATTATTTAGGGATTCCTAGGTCTTAGGATGACTATTTAATTAATTGGAGTTACGTATTAATTATATCTTTGAATTGGAAGATTATGTGGCTGGATTATTGTTTAGCAACTGATATTGTGCTGATTTTGGATTAATTTCATTACTTTGTTTTGGATCAAGACTTTGTATTGAGATTTTAGTGAAATTGATGATTATTCAAGGTGGCTTGAATTATTAGATCGTTATATCTGTCGCTGACATTAATTATGTTTTCCCAATTATTGAGTCAAAATTGAGCATTGGTTTTAGTATCTTTAGTTCTATTTTATTATTCTGGTGGCAGTTAGTAGATTGGAATTTTGGAAAATATTTTTTTTGTAACAATTCGTGGTGGCTCGGTTGTCAGATTAAGAGCTTGATTATAACATTTGGTTCATTTGTTTTAAGTCCAATATCTGTTTAAGTGATGATTGCCTGTGCTATTGAATTGGAGGGTTGCGTTTATCATTATTAATTACTTGTGTTTTTCTTCTTATTCCATTCGCTCGTTACAATTTCATATCACTCATTTTAATTTTTAAAATACCAAAAACAAGTCCTTAGTGTTTATTTTAATTCATTGCAAATTTTAGTGGTAATTGATCAAATCAAATCCCATCCTATAATTTAGGTTGCATTGCATTTAGTTACTTAAGAAATTAATTTCATTTTTTTTGGTTTCTTAATGAGAACGACCCGAGGTTGCACTATATGTAATCCTTAGTTAAATTTTGAAGTAACCCCAAGGTGACATCAGATTTAAAGTTATTTCAAGTGGCGCTGTTGCCGGGAAACTAAGAAATTGGTTCATAGTAACTAAGTGTCAAGTAACGTTTAACTAGGATTTTTGTGTTGAGCCTCATACTTGCATTGGTATTGTACAGTCCATTTTCATTTGCATTTTACATTTTCTTGGTTAGATAAAAATTTTGGGTTGCTTTTTTATACATATTGGTGCAATTTTTGACATTCTTTGATTACTTGTGTATGCTACATGTTTTCACACTTTCATACACTATAAAGTGTATCGTCATCCATACTCATACATTCATACACGCACATACATGCACTCATCAAATTCTTCCTTTTTTTTAACTTGAAACTTGTTGTGTAAGTAAGTTTTGCACCTCATTCTTTTTGTTACTGTTTATGCCTAGGAGTAATAAGGCTTTTCCCCTGAATCCTTTAAATCTTGAATTTGAGAGGTTAGTGAAAAAGATTAGAAGAGAGAGAGGAGAATAGAGAGGGCAAATCAAGTTCTTGTTAAGGAGGAGCATATTTCACAAGAGTCAAGTTTGTCATCTAATGAACAAGAACCTAGTGAGAGAGCTACCTTTGGTGAACACTTGTCTGCTAGTGATTTTGATTAGAGCACGATACCTTGGATGGTGATAATGGTAATAATGGACATAATGGGCCTAGTGGGAACAACAGACATGGTGAGAACAACTTAGGGAATAACAGTGAGGATAATAGAAGCATGAGGGAGATTAATAATTCCAATGTTGATTATGACCCTTATGACTTTTATATTGATGATGTGAACTTTGAAATTAAAGGAGCATTAATTTCTTCCTTACCTAGATTTCATGGCTTTACAGGTGACGATCCATATGGGCATTTGAAGACTATGCACATGGTGTGCTCTTCCATGAAACCACCCATGACAAATCTTGAAGATGTCTTAAGGAGAGCATTCCACTTCACTTTAGAAGGAAAAGCCAAAGAGTGGCTTTACACACTACCTCAACATTTCACCACATTGACTTAGGATCAGTTGAAAGGAGCATTTTTAGATGAATATTTTCCCACTTCTAAGACTTCAAAGCTAAAAAAAGAGATAACTAGTGTGGTGCAACGAGATAATGAATCTATGCATGAATATTAGACAAGGTTCATCACACTTCTAGCCTAGTGTCCACACCATAATATTTCAAAGAATGATTGGGTCAACACTTTCTATTAAGGGCTCCTTCCATATCATAAGCCCTCAATTCATATCGTAGCAAATGGTTCGCTTAGAGAATTGAGTCCCAATGTTGCATAGAATCTACTTCAAAAGATGGCTACCAATGACCCTCAATCTGGAGACACAAGGAGGGTGTACAATATCTCATATAATAAACTAATAATAAATCTAATGATTTACGCTATAATTGAATCTAAGATAAATTTTTAAATAACAATAGAAATAAAAATTGCATTTTATACAGTCAATATTGAAAGACTTACAAAAGTTGAAAAGACTTATAAAAGTTGAAGTATGTTTAAAGAAAGTCAATAAAGTTCTAACTTTATTTTGACTTCTTTTCAATGTCCTTTAAACTCTTCTTATAGTTTAAATATTATTTTTGACATATTCTTAAATGATCTAAGGAAAAATTACATATATATACTAATTAACAATTAAATATAATAAACAAATTCATGATAAAAATAATAATTAGTTTTTAACAATAATAATTTAAAAATCAATTAAAATATAAGGAGATAATAAATAGCCTAAAATTTCACCAATATAATTTATTAGCTATATTAAATAAATTTAGTATTTTTAAGAATAAAAATAGTTATTTATTTTTTAATAATGATAAATTAAAAATTAATTCAAAATGGTAAATAAAGAATATATATTTTGAATATATATAATTTATTAATTAAAATACGTGAGAATTGAAAAAAAATTGATTGAAATTGATAAAAATCTTACTTTCCTCGCATTGTATCAAAACTCAAACCATAAGTGCAAGGTTCATTTACAAAGAGGGGGAAGATATTTGTGGTGGTCCCACATATAGGTCCCATTATTAAAGAAGAGGAGGAAGTAAAAAATACCTGGGTTAAATAGCCGGTTTTTTAGAAAAAAATAAACTTACCGATTTGTTGGATGCGACAAGAATACAAATTGGACCAAAAATTAGATCGATTTAAATTTATTCCAGTAGAATCAATTGATAATACTGCTTAACACTAACAATCTGGGCTTTAACCATTCTATCATTCGATTTGTCGTAACTTTTTCTCTTTTCAACCGTTATTTAAAACACATAATAATATATTGTTTGTTAACAGAATTGCACCAACACAAAACAAAATAATCGTGGTCTAGACCTGATCTTCTTCATCATGTTTTTGCCTTCTAATTTGATCATCTTGACCATTCACCTTGGACCATAGAGAAATTGGAATCTGTTCAGCGTAAATCTTTCAATGGCTGGTACAGGCATTTTGGCCTGGCTCTAAATAATGGCAGAAAGGATACTTATTCAGGGCTCTCTTTTATAAAGAACAAAATAGGTAACAAAAAGGACTCTTATTTGCTCTCTTGACTCTTATAAGAGACAACAAAAACGACTCCTATTTTGTCCCCTTTTTCTTTCTAAGAATCTACATTTGACCCTCATAAGGGTCTACTCTTTTTTTTTTTTTTTTGAAGGTAATAAGGGTCTACTCTTAGCCCCCTTAAAGAACAAAAAGAGAAAAATAAGAATCATTTTTGTTACTTCACCCGAAGCCTATACAATGCCAAGAACGCCCCTGCAGGCATTTACCTGACTCTCGTTCAAACTAATGTAAGTTGAACTAGTTGAAGATTCAGATTTGAAATAGAACGATATTATTGTATACAAATTGTTTTGGGTTGGACCGACAGTCAACCCATTTTCATTCCTATAAATAATTGAATATGTTATTAAAAGATCATGTAACAATTTTTATGAGCAGAATTGAGAGAAATTCTATTATAGTTCACAATGCTTTGTAGGCATGACTATTCTTCAGAGTCAGAAACTGTTGTTTCAAATGAATAATTGCCCAAAATTAGCTATATTTGCTACTGTTTGATTTTGAATTTCAGAACTTTCATTTTTAAGTCGTGAAAAGAAATTAAAAAGAATATTGAAATAAATTGCTTTACTTTTAAAATTTTGGGGACTTTTCAAAATGAAAAGCGAAATTTTATTTTTATTATTAATTTAATAATAAAAATTGATGTGTACATTAAAAAATTGTGATTTGAAGAGGCAAAGAGAAAAAGGGTTTCTGAAGATTAAATTGAAAGGGAAGACGAAAAAAAAGTTAATGAAAAAACGTGAAAGAAAGAACGAGAAATTCTTTATAAAGATATCCAGAAGCAATGCTACGTGGAGCCAACTAATGAAAGGTTGAGAGTTCTTGAGGCAGATGTTATGCATAAGTACCAGGAGGCTCTCAAGCTAAGTGATTCTATTCTGAAACAAAAAGCTAGGCAGCACTGGATTAAGGAGGGTGATTGCAATTCCAAGTTTTTTCATGCGGCCATCTTGGCTCAACGTAATGTTAATACCATCACCGTTTTGTCAAATGAGGGAGGTAATTCTATTAGAGGCCAAGTACCAGTGGCTACACATGTGAGGGAGTTCTTTGTGCAATTGATGGGCAGTTTAGTTGAGCCGGGGAGTGGTTTTGGGGTTCGGGATGTACTGAGTTTTCTTCGAGTCCAGACAGGTTGGCGAGCTTAGTTACCCCGATTTCGACAACCCAAGTGAAAGAGGCTTTGTTCCGTCTTAATGCATCCAAAGTGCTTGGCCCGGGTGGTTTTTCGACGAGTTTTTTTCAACATACCTGGAGCATCATTGGTCAGTTGTTCATTGAAGCGGTACTGGAGTTTTTTGCTTCAGGTAAATTGCTTTAGGAGATCAACCACACTTATATCTGTTTGATTCCCAAAAAGGAGAGACCGGAGCAGATTACGGACTATCGCCCAATTTCGTGCTGCAATATGGTGTATAAGGTCATAGCTTCCATATTGGCGGGGTCGTTTAAAGGATGTTTTGGCTGATGTTGTTAGTTCTTCTCAAGGCGCGTTTCTGCCTTCTAGAAGTATTGGCGATAATATTCTATTATTGCAAGAGTTGTTGGGGGCTTATCAGTCCGATAAGAAGATTCAAAGTTGCGCCTTGAAGATCGATCTTTATAAAGCCTATGACACAATTAGGTGAGGTTACTTAAGAGATTGCTTGCAGGGGATTGGATTGCTTGACCAGTTCTGTCATTGGATTCTGCAATGTATCCAAACCTCCTCGTTGAGTGTTCTTATTACTGGGATTCATACGAAGCCTTTTCGGATTCGCAGAGGTATTAGGCAAGGGGACCCGTTATCCCCTTACCTATTCAAGCTAGCGATGGAGGGTTTTTCAAGGTTACTTAATACTATGGTGCAATATAATGGGCTCTATCAGTATCACCATTTATGTCGGGAACTGAATTTGTCTCACCTTATGTATGCGGATGATCTGATTATACTATGCCAAGCTGATTCGCATGTGCTCGAAATGATGCTAAGTTTACTAGACACATTCTCTAGATGGTCGGGCATGAAGATGAACTGTCAAAAAAGTAGTATTTACATTTCTGAAGATGTTCCCAATCAAGAGCAGCTGAGTGGTTTGGTGGGGCTGCCACTTCATAGACTTCCATTCAGGTACTTAGGAGTGCCAATCACTTTCGACAAGCCCAGGTATTCTGAATTCCTTTCTCTGTTGGAAAAATTGAGGAAACATATAAATGCACGACAGAATCGGTTTCTTTCCTTTGTTGCGAGAGTTAGCCTAATTGTTTCTGTGTTGAATAGTATGCATGTGCATTTGGCTGCTCATATTATTCTTCCAAAAAGGGTTATCAAAGAAATAGAGAGGATTTTGAAGACTTTCTTATGGACGGGAAAAAATGATAAATGTAAGGGTGCTAAAGTCAAGTGGAGCGAGATTGTTAAACCCAAGAGGCATGGTGGTTTGGGCATCATTTCGATAACCCAGATGCAACGAGTATTGCTTATAAAACGCATTTGGCATCTGTTTGTGGACAGAGAAGCATTGTGAGTTAAGTGGATTCAGATTTATCGACTCAAGAGACAAAGTTTCTGGCAAGTACAAGTGAGCTCTGAATTTTCCTGGGTTTTTAAGGGACTGTTGCTTGCAAGAGATTTGGTGTATCCAGTAATCAAGTGCAGAATAGGTGATGGTGCAACTGTGAATTTTTGGTTCGATAATTGGCATGATGCTAGTCCTCTTTGGTTGTGTCAAAATCGGGTCAGATTTAAACAAAGAATTTCCAAGGAGGAAACGGTGTAGATAGGGACAAGGGAGAGATGGAGAAAGTGTAGATAGGGACATGTGATGGAGTCGGTCTTGGCTGGTGCTCGGCTTGGTCATGCTTAAGATGTGTGGATGTGGACCGCCAACCATAATGGGTCTTTTCCTTCAAAATCAGCACAAGCAATTGGCCGTGACAGGATGGAAGTGGTCTCTTGGGCGAATTTAGTGTGGCAGCAGGTACTTTCTCCTAAAGCAACGTTTTTGTGTGGTTGACTATTCAGAATCGGTTGCAAACGAAAGATCAATTGTTTGGCACTTTTGATCCTATTTGTGTACTATGTAACTTAGTTAATGAAAGTAGAGACCATTTGTTTCTTGAATGTGTTTACACGAAATCGGTTTGGAGTAGGATTATGCTTTTACTGGGGGGAATTCCCTCCTCTTATCAGTGGAGTGAGGTGGTGGTAGAAGTTATGCAAGAATCTAGGCAAGGACGGATAGATGGCCTATTATTTAGGACCGCCTTTCATATGGTGATTTATAATCTATGGAAGGAGAGGAACTGACGTTTGTATAAACATGAGGAGCGCCATAAGTATGAGATAGCGGATTGCTTTGTCAACTTGATTTGGGAGGTTCTTATGGCCCATGGGAAGCATGAATGTGTAAGTTTAGCTATGAGAGGCCGCTGAAATATTTAGCAAGTGTGAGCTTCCAGGCTTAGAGGTTTTTGGGTGTAATTCTTTAATTTTCCAGTTGTAGGATTGTACAGTGTAGTGTTTGGCTTTTGATAATATAATTTCTCTTAAAATTCCAAAAAAAAGAGAGCGAATTTTTAATTTTATTGAAATTGTCTTCTCCTATATTATTTTCAAATAGTGAAAGTTAATAATAATAATCGTAGTAGTAGTAACAAAATAATTGTGAACCTTAGCTCTCTATAGGTTGAATTAAGGGATTATTAACATTATAATTGGACAGATCGACCTTTTTAAAATAAGTTTGAGTTTGGTATATCGTTCGATTGGATTCATGTTATTTGGATTTAAAAAATCAAAATGTCATCAATGATGGAGACACAAACTTGAAGTTTGATCTAATTTTGAACTTTTCAATAAGAAGTTTTTCGGCTTTCTTCAATTTTAAGTCAAGTTTGTGTCAGACCTCTCGAACCCAAACAGGTTTTGTAATTTATATTTACATCTGTATTTCCAATATAAGGTTTTGTAATTTGATAATAATGTAACTAAACGATATTGAGAAAACATTTGTTCACTGGTCTGATGGAGATATTGATTGAGTAATCTATTGGTTTGTTCTTTCTACGTCCCAATTAACTAGATGGCAACAATTATCATAATTGTTAAGATATATGTTATGATATCTTATTGTTTAATTTTGTATATTATTTGCAATTGAACATAATTGAAATTTGAATTATATCTTATATGGAACTCCTTCAAGATAAGGTTGATTAGGTTTAAAAGTTTAATAAAGATAAGATATAAATTGATAGCCTACTTTGGTGATAATGGCTATCTAAGGTAGCAAAATTGTTGGAGATTTGAATGATGACTGCAGTTGTCTTTGTGTTGTGTTTCTTGTGATGTGTGGGGCTCTATTGGTGTTGTTTTTGTGTGAAGGAACGATGGGCATATGGTGACTTGGTAGTTGGGATTTTTGTGCTATCTTGGATGATTTTTTGCAGCTAATATCATGGTGATATTATCCTGATTTGTTGCTGCATTTTTTGGCAAGAGTTAAGACCTTTGTTGAGTGGTTTTATTGTTGATTGTGTGTTTTTGCTACTGTCGTTTTTGGTGTGGTGGTGTTTGAAAACTCCAGAAATTTTTGTGATTTTGCAGCTGCTGTTTTGTTTGTTTTGGTGTTTTGTGGATTTTGCAACTCTAAAATTTGTAACGTTTTGGTGAAGAAACATTTATTTTGTTGGTGATTCGGTCCATATTTGTAGTTTCATTTTATGTCCATCGTGGGTGATTTCTGGGTTGTCCTTGCAGTGTTGTTTATATGAAAAACTCCAGTAGTTGTCATGGGTGTTGCAGCTCTATTGGTTTAATATTTCGGTGATGAAAAATTTGTTGTTTTGCTGAGTTTTTGTGGCTGTTGTATGTGGGATATCTCAGTGACATTATCGAAAGTTCACAGCAGATTTCGTGGTAGACAACTTCCCGTTCTTTTGTTGAAGAAGATAAATTTTTAGGAATGTTGATTTTCTTATCTTAAGTGTCTTTGTTTATGTCTGTTATTGTTTTAATCACTTGAGTTGTTTAATTTTTATATTTATTGTTAAACGTTGTTGAGAAAATCCTTTCTTGAGGTTAGCACAAAGTGGTCATGTTATTGGGAGTGATTTACTTATATAGGTGTGAGGACGAGGGACAGTGTCAAAGGTTGAGTAAGTCGACTCAGTAAAGTCTTGTATAAAATTATTGTCGTTAGGTGAAACTGATTAAGCTGGAAGAAGGCTTTGCAGATGTAGACAAGATGTGTTGAACTGTATTATCAAATCTTGAGTGTTGATTTGTTTATTTTGCGTCTAATTTTTCTATTTTCGTTTGTGCTAGAAACAACTACTGTTGAACCAGAATTTTTGCAAAACTACATCCTTTCATATTTTCAATAATAAATAGTATTTTTGGAATATTTTGTATTTATTTATTCTAATATTTTTAAAATCAAGTCAGAAATTAAATCGATAAGATAAAAAGTTTAAGGTTTAAAGGTTTAATCGGTATTAAACTATAATAAAACTTACATATGGTAAAAATTGAACAAAATTAAAGAATTTGAAATAAGATTAAAGAAAGAGAATACTTATATCCATCAAATAAATTTAAGTTTAATAAAAATGAAATTGTTAAATAAAAATCAATTAATTTATTAAAGTTTATAAAATCCGCTAGTGTATAAAAAATTCATAAGTTAATTAATAAATTAACCAATTTTTAATAATAAAGATTATTAAAGTATAACAAATTAAAAAAATTAAGCAGTTCAAAGTTTTTATGAATTGATCATTTATAGTTGGATTTGTTAATCATTGATTTAAAAGAAGAAAAAAATAACAACTTGACTTTTCTAAATGTTAAAATTCTATCGATCCACATCGAAACTTTGTAGGTTTAATTGAATTGGGTTATCAGATTCTATAAGAAAAAATATGAGGTCTAAAATGATACAATATTAAGTGGCTATTGACTTGAAAAGTCATTTTCTTCTCCTTCATTAATTGTGTTTTGGAGACTTTTATAAAAAAATAATTTAACTTAACTTGATCTCATTCTTAAAAAGAGATTATTTAACTTTCATGCAAATTAAATGATCTTTTTTTTTTGCTACAAAGGGGTAAAAATAAAAAAACAATCAAAAGACACCATAGCTAGCGCAGGGTTTTGCGATACATAGCACCTTACTTGTCTCGGTGTAGAAGTTCCATGACCGTAATTGGAGGTTCTTAAAGCATATGCAACCCTGGACTGGACATCACTGCGAGAGAGGCCAGTCGATCAGCACACTAGTTCCCTTCTCGATACACATGTTGCAGCTGCACCTCCTAGGCTCGGTGGAGTAGGCAACGGGTACCTGCCACCAAAAAATTATCGTCAGTTAAAACTATATTGGAAGAGGAGACTATGTTAATTACCTCCAGGGAGTCCACTTCAACGACCATGCGTCAATAACCAAGCGTCCATGCCAGGGTAAGGCCCGAGTGGATGTCCCAGAGTTCTGCAGTTAAAGGAGATCCCCTATTGATGTGGTGAAGAAATCCACCGCACCATTGCCCTTGACTGTCTCTAATTAAACCACCCGCAGTAGCAAGGTTCGACCCTTGTTTGACTGCACCATCCAAATTTATCTTAACCTAGGCCTCTGGTGGTTTAGTCCAACCAACTAAGTTACCTACTGGTAAGCCCTGTGTCTGTAGTACATAGCTTTCCACTGTCCTTGCTCTACCTATCCAATCTACATACTCCATAACAGCTCGAGGTCCTACTTTTGGCCAGACAAAATCCGCTTCAAAAAGGCTTCGATTTCTCCATTACTAGAGAAACCAATAGGCTACGCCATAAATTATACCCCAGGCAACCTGGTTCACCTATTTTTGCATCCTGAGGTTGTGTGCCACCCCCGTTCCAAATTCTGGTGGAAAAAGTCTGTATCCACTACGTCCAGGGAATAGTTACACCAGAATGCTTTTACTCATGGGTAGTCTCGGATGGCGTGCAAAGTTGATTCTTCTTGGCCAAAAAAATTACAACTGCTATCTGCAGTGAGCCTGCTAACCACTCTTTATTAATTTGTCAGCAGTTTGCGTTAGTCAAAAGCCACAAGAAAGCCCGAATCCGTTGAGGCTCTGCCCATTTCCATATTAATTCCCAAAGACTATTATGCTCCTCCGTGGTGCTACCTTCAATTAAGTCATATGTAGATGCCACTGTGAACCGCCCATGATTAGTTTGTCCCCAAATCATGATATCCTCCGTTATGCCATCGACATTAGGTTGGGTCTCCGCAATCTCCATATAGACTGTGGAAGGGAGATAATACTAGAACAAATTCCAATGCCAATTACTGACTTCATTTGTAAAATCCGCCACTGTGGCGTATAGAATTCTGTTGAGAAGAGGAGTGATGGCCACTAAAATTAGAGGCCCCCAATCATTCGCCCAATTATCTAGCCAGAAGTAAATTTGCCTCCCATTGCCTAACTTCCATTTGATGCCTTGCCGTACATACTGCCAAGTGGCATAAATTTCCCTCCAAATGACCGAAGCCCCTTTCCTCTCTATATTAGAGGGTATAGGGTTGGAGCCTAATCGATATTTAGCCATGAGGATTCTAACCCATAAAGCTGATGACTGAGTTATCAAAGCCCAACCTAGCTTGGTTAATAAAGCATCATTAGAAAATCTAATGCGTTTGAGGCCCTGGTTTTTTCGGGCTGACACATAGTTTCCCAATTAACCAAATGCATTTTCCTCTAGGAACCCGTTGATCCCCATATAAAGTCTCTCATAATTCGTTCCAAGTCATCGCAAAGTTGTATAGGAAGTCTCACTATTTGCATGTAAATGGGGAGGGACGAAATTACTGATTGGATTTATGTAACACGCCCCGCAAGGGACAATGCCTTTGCACGCTAGCCTGCAATCTCTCAATGATATACTGATAGGTATGTCGCGTTGTGCACTTGTGGATCAATGGGACCCTTAAATACTTTGCCAGATTGTTCATACATGGAATGTGTAAGGTTTGACTAATGCGGCGCGCGGTTGCTGAAGAGACATTCTTGGAGAAATAGATCCGAGTTTTATCATTATTCACTTTCTATTCAGATGCCTTGTAAAACCCCTCCAAAGTCATTGTAATGACCTACGTTGTCCTCCGATTCTACAAACAGAACTAGGTCATCTGCAAAGAAAAGATGCGATATGGGAGGCCTTATAGGACTCAGCTTGACCGGTTTCCAAAGCCCTTGTACCATTGCCTGTAAAATAAGATGACCTAGCCTTTCCATACACAAAATGAAAAGGTATGGCGAGAGCGGGTCTCCTTGCCGAATCCCGCGGGAAGGACTGAAGGGATCCGTCTAGGTGCCTTGCCAATCAACTTGCATAGTCACCTTCGTCACACATTGTATAATGACACTGATTAAAGTGTCTGGTACCCCAATGTCCTGCAAGGTGTTTGGATGAAATCCCAGCGAATCCGATCATAAGCTTTTTCCAAATCCACTTTGATAGCAAAATATCCGATCTTTCCAGTCTTCTTACGCATCGAATGAAATGACCTCGTGGGCTATGATAATATTCTCAGTGATTTGCCTGCCAGGAATAAAACTGCATTGATTCGCCTTTACTAGGTAGTCCAGATGGCATTTCAATCGGTTCACGATAACTTTCGAAATGATCTTGTACAGGACAGAGCAGAGACTAATCGGTCTAAATTGAGTAATATTCTGCAGGAAAGGGACTTTGGGGATCAAGACCAAAATGGTATGATTTAGATCCTTGTCCCATCATTCTAGATGGAAATTTCCTGAATGAACTCCACCAATTTTGGCCCTATCTTTCCCCGTTGCTTTTGAAAAAGTAATGCATTGAATCCATCTATCCCAGGAGCTTTATTAGGATTCACATCGAAGACCGCAGTCTTGATTTTTATATCATTTACGGGCAGGGATAGTGCTTGAATTCTATCTCCCGAGAGCGAAGGGAAAGCTCTGGAGAGCGGAAAATTGGGGGCACTTCCGTTGTCATTCGAATAAAGTTGAACAAAGAAGGTCCTGGCTACAAGTCCCAATTGCACTAGGTCAGAGATCAAAGTTTCAGTGGGGTCAATGAAGTAGTGGAAACTGTTCTTTTCTTGAAAATTTGAAGTAGTTGGTACTGATAAGTATCATAATGATATTTGTATCAGATTTGCTACGATACTTAATCAATTATAATAATTCAAGTCTAGAATGATAACAATTTATAGTTTAATAATTATATTAAAATATCAAATAATAAATAATAAAATTTTATGTTTAAAATATCGCAATAGAAGTTCATTTTTATTAAGGAATTTTATTATCATTAGTATTTAACTTTATTGCATTATATCATATCTTAACATCTTTTTTATTTAAGATTATTTAAATGATTAAGATAAATTGCATTTAACAAATTATTTATTTTATCAGGAAATTTTAGTAAATTTATAAAATTGAATTATTAAGATATTACAAGATTTTGAAATGGATGAATTTAAATGTATTTTAATTTCTTTTATATTCTAAGTTGAACCATGATTTAAATTGCAAAAAATAACTCATAAAATTGGTACTCCTACTAATGATTTACAAACTAACTCATATGACAAAGTAATATTGGGATCAAAATTTATAATCTTTAAGAATAAGTTTAGGCCTACTAATGATTTACAAACTAACTCATATGACAAAGTAATATTGGGATCAAAATTTATAATCTTTACGAATAAGTTTAGAAACATCCAATCCATTACCTAAGACTTAACTTATTGATGTATAACTTATTTATCACTTATAAATATTTGCCTTAACTCTTTTTTACATTAAAATGATAAGAAATTAGTCACAAATTTTATAATAGATGATACAAATTCTTATTATGGTACCTAAAAGTTGAATGAAATTTATTTTAACATTCTAATGAGTCATAAAAGTTGAATGAAATTTATTTTAACATTCTAATGAATGCCTAAAAGTTGAATGAAATTTATTTTAAAATTCTAATGAGTCATAAAGTTTTTTTAAAATAAGTTTGAGTTCACATCAAAACTTTAGCAGGTTCAAAAAGATTCAATTAATATATGTGGCTATTGACTTCAAACATCATGTTTTTTCTCCTGCGTTAGGTGTGTAATAGAAAAAAGTCTTAAATTGATTTGACTTAAATCATGTTTAAATTTAAAAAATTTGACTTGATTTGGTTTAAAATTAATTTAATTAATTTTTAAACAATGATATTATGATAAATCAATGCTTTATTAGACTATTAAAGTAGAACTCGTGCCAAACAACCTAAACCTAACAAAGTCTCGAATGATAAAAATACATATTTTGATTTAACTTGATCCTTTTTTAAAGGAGATAAAACTATTATTTAACTTCGATTAAAAAATATTTTATTATAAGTGCATTGGAGGGGGTTAAAAAACATCACGAGTCAATGAATGCTTCTGCACGTAGTCCAAAAGTCAACATATACCTAACAAATTCCAACTTCCAAGTAATCAGGGTTAAATAAATCATTGGAGATAAAGCTTGGCCGATTGGGGCGGGTTCTGTACTTTTATTTGCAAGTGATGGTATGATGCGGTTAGGAATACTACTGTGTTTGGGAGTTTGCATATCAAAAGGAAGAGTTTCCAAGTACAAGGTTTTCTTAAGAAAAAAAGGTGGAATTGTGTTTAAATGTGCACCTAAGTTGGCGGAAGCAACTGCCTAATAATACCTCCTTCCTTCGCTATCAATGATTCGATTTCGGTTTCTTCAATGGGCTTAGGCTTGTTGCAGATCTTCCTTTTAAGTTAGGAATGAAATAGTGAACAAGAGTGAATCTAAAATTTTTAATTATCTTAGATAAGATATTATTACACTAATTAATCTTCCTATTTCTTATTTTTATTTCTTTAACAAACACCTGGATTATTTAAATAATAGCAATTATGATTTATGATGTTCACTTTAATATTTTTAATTAGCTTTATAAACTATAAATTGTTTGGAAGAATGGTTATTACTTGATTGCTTAATAAATTTTCAATTTTTTCTTTTTCTTTTTCTTCCTTCAATTGTTGCAAGTTGTCATAATTGATTCCTTGAATCTAATCCATAACACTAACAATTTGTACTTAAGGTATATTTTAAGCCTCAATGTTTACAACAAAATGTTAAACTATAACATTTTGAAGCATTTAAATTTAACCTTAACTTTTAAAACATAAATTAAATTGATGGAAAATTTGATGAAGTTTACTCCTTGTCAAGTAAATGTCATATACATGACATTATTTTTATATTTTTAAATAAAAAATAAGTTTTATTGTCACATAATTAATTTTTTTAATTAATCAAAAAGTGGATCTTACTACTACTGTTACACAATTCAGATAATGAGTTCCACTTGTTACGGAACAATAAGACTCATATTGATATATTCTAGATAATATATCTCTTTATCTCACCCGATATGTAATAGTAGAGTCTACTTTTTATTTTAAAAAATAAAGCATAGTGTCAACATTCTATTCAGTTACAGTATGTCTTAAATCTTTTGAAAAAGTTAAAGTTTAATCTGAATACTTTAAATATTGGGATCTATTTTCAATACTTTAAAAATATTAAAATTCAATTTGAATGCTTCAAAATATTAAGATATGCTCTTCAATTTCGTTGTAATCTTTAAGGTTTAAATTTCACCTTTAGCTTGACCCTATAAATAACCATTCTTCCACTGTAAAACATAAACTATACTTGCATCCTATTCTCTCTTCAACATGATGTTGCTTGTGAAACCAATTACCCCAAGGCTTACTCAAAACTATGAAA
>JANZLC010043766.1:0-16412 GCA_026413385.1 Erythroxylum gracilipes
CCCTTCTTTTTAAATAAACCATCTTTCATGGTTTTCGCAGCAGCAGATGCAATTGCTTTGTTCTCTTCAATAACTGCTGTATTCATGTTCTTGGGGATACTCACTTCACGCTACGACGAGAAAGATTTTCTCGTATCACTACCAACGAAGCTAAGTATTGGTCTCATTACCTTATTTATATCTATAGCATCAATGGTGATTGCTTTTAGTGCGTCTCTGTACATAGCTCTCAATCATCGATCAAAGTTTCTGATTCCAATTATACTATTAGCTGCTATTTTAGCAGCCTCGTTTGCGTGGATACAATTTCCTCTACTTGCCGAAGTAGCAAGCTCAACTTTTGGGAGAAGAATTTTTGGTCCACAAAGTAAAGAGTTACTATATGGGAGCAATGAAGATGACTTGGAAGCTATGTACTCCATGGCACCATCTGGATTGGCAGAAAATCAAGCGTAGAGCTCATGAACCTTGGTCGATGTGAAGATTAATTATTTGTTAACGGTTTTTAGTTAAGAGTTAGTACAATTTTTTTTCTTTTTCTTAACTATGTAGCGCATGTATATAACGATGTACAGAGCATAGTGAAAAAATACAGAAAAATTCTCATGTTCTTTTTTTCTATTTTGACGGTAGTTAACTTTGTTCATGATATTAGAGCATAGAACAATCCTTAATATTTGAGCTCGAATCTTGAAGGAAAATGGGGACGTGATTGCCAGTTACCGATGAATCTTAGGATGATTGTTTATAGTTATACATCCTGGTATGATACTTGTTACTGCTCAATTGACTGACACGAACTTCTATTCTTGGAGTATTTCCATTTACAACTCCTTAGAAGCTAGGGATAAGCTTGGTTTTGTGGATGGTACCATACCTCCACCAACTGGTGAAGTGAAGTACAGAAGATGGAGAAAAGTGGACTGTATGGTGAAACAATAAATTCTTAATTCGATTTCTAAAGAGATTTTTGAATCTTACATAAACCGTAGTTCTTCTAAGGCTTTATGGGACAAGCTCGAAGAAGTTTATGGAGAAAGCAATTTACCACAACTTTTTCAAGTGCAGAGAAAGATTAGTTCTGTTGAGCAAGGTAATTGTTCAGTTACTGCTTATTACAACAGAATTAATAAATACCGGATGAATTAGGGCAAGTTATGCCTATACCAGCATATAGCTGTCAGGGATGCAATTGTGGAGTTAATAAGAAGCTAGTGGATATAGATAATGCTAATAAATTGATACGATTTTTGTTCGGATTGAATCCATCTTATGATCACATCGGAGTCAAATCTTGGCACAGGATCCACCTCCCTCTGCAAGTAAGGCCTATTCTCTTGTGATGAGGATTGAGAAATAGAGATAGGTGAATATGATGCATGAGGATGCAGGAGCTGTAGCTATGTTGGTAAAGGGCGGTAAGAATGGCAATAGAGGAACGTTGACTGTAGATAATATGAACAGAAATGGTGTTAGGAAGAAAGAAAATAAAAGAAGGGAGGATAAGCATTGTGATTATTACAATATGGATGGTCATGAAAGAGATACTTGTTTCAAGTTGCACGGATATCCTGAATGGTATACAGAATTAAAGAATAAGAGAGATGGTGTAGGAAAAGGGCAGACAAAGGAGAAATTTGTACACATGGTTGATGCAATTGAGAAAGACATGGAGAAGGGAACCGATGTATAAAGTTGTTCACAGTCACTTCCAACTTTGATTCAGCAGGAGCTCACAAAGTTACTGAAAGGGAAGCAATCTGGGGAATCTCATCTCTTGAACTTAATATAGACTGAATTTGCAGGTATGTCAATCTTGAATCCTGCTCTTAAGTCTGTTAAGAAATATGGGACTTGGATAGTGGATTCTGGTGCTACATCACATATCTTTATAAACAAGAACTTCTTTCATTCATTGTTGCCTGTTGATAAAGTTACGAAGTTGTTTTTGCCTAATAGGGAGGTGAATGATGTAGAGTATAGAGGAGTAATAGTCTTGAATGATCAAGTAAGCTTGAAATCAGTTCTTTTTGTTCCTACCTTCAGTCATAACCTTATTTCAGTCAACAAATTAGCCAAAAATTCTTCCTTCAATGCTTTGTTTTACATTGAATATTGTTTGTTACGGGACAGTGGCAAAAGGAAAAGTCATTAAAAACCTGTACTTCCTTGATAAAAATTCTTTTCTATATGATAAACCAGTTCATAATGCTTCCTGCAACCCTCATGCTCATGTAGATACAGAGAGTGAGAATGTATGTAGCATTAATAAAAGTATTGTTAACAAAATTTTATGGCATACAAGACTAGGACACCCATCTGATGTTGTAATGAAACATGTTGCTGTTTGTAGCAATTTTGTTAATAATGAAGAACTCTTGTGTGAAGTTTGTCCTCTTTCTAAACAAGTTAGAAGTGTTTTTCTAATAAATTATACCAGAGTAGCTACGGTTTTTGAATTGTTACATGTTGATATTTGGGGATCTTAGAATGAAACATCTCTTTGTAGGGAACATTGTTTTTTGACTATTGTCGACGACAAAAGTAGATGCACTTGGATTTTTCTAATGAGACATAAAGCACAAACAATTCTCAAGAAATATTCAGCAGTAGGGGTATTGTTCATCATGACCTATGTATATACTCCTCAACAAAATGGTGTTGTGGAGAGGAAGCATATATATTTACTTCAGGTGGCAAGGGCATTACTGATCCAATCTGAACTTCCAAAGAAATTTTGGGGACATAGTGTCTTACATGCAGCTTACATAATAAATCGATTGCCAAGTCAGATACTAAATTGGCAATCTCCATATGAATTGCTATCTGGGAAGCAACCCAATTATACTGAGTTGAAAAGTTTTGGGTATTTGTGTTTTGCCACGGACACTAGACCTTATAAAGACAAGCTGAATCCTAGAGCTTTCCAAAGTATCTATCTTGGTCATTCTTTAACCAGAAAGGATACAAGCTGTATGATTTGTAAGAAAAGAAATGTTGTCTCTAGAGATGTATCTTTCCATGAGAATGTTTATCCTTTTAAACATTCTATGGATATTGATGATATTCCTATAAGATCTGTTGTATTACCTTTAATTATGCAGGATGATCATTCTTTGAAGAATCCTTCTGGAGATTCAATTGCAACTAATGGTGACACAGATGTTCCTTCATTAAATTTAGATGCATCACCTTTGCAGATGGATGATACAAGAGCAACTGCAGAATCTGGAATTGTTGAACCTGCTATTACAGAACCCGAATTGGCAATAAGAAGAAGTAATCGAGCTAGATAGATGCCATCTTGGTTGAATGACTTTGCGTCCCAAGTGAGTAGACGACCTTCTTATTTGAAGAGCATAGATATGCAATCTTCTTCAGTTTATACTCCTAATACTTATCCTTTCAGTTTAAATCCTAACTTTAGTGAAACTTATGTTGAATTTCTAGCCAACGTTACTACCATTCAGGAACCAATATCTTATTTTCATGCCAGCAAAGATCCTAATTAGATTATGGCTATGAATTCAGAATTAGATGCTCTTGAGAAGAATGGAACATGGGAGCTTACATAGTTACCCGAAGGAAAGAGGGCTATTGGTTATAAGTGGGTTTACGAGGTGAAATTGAAGCCAAATGGGAAAATTGATAGATTTAAGGTCAGATTAATAGTAAAGGGTTAT
Source organism: Erythroxylum gracilipes (assembly GCA_026413385.1). NCBI lineage: Eukaryota > Viridiplantae > Streptophyta > Magnoliopsida > Malpighiales > Erythroxylaceae > Erythroxylum > Erythroxylum gracilipes. The sequence continues at coordinate 3,684 of JANZLC010043766.1, forward strand.
AATCAGATTGCAGAGCTTGACTACAATGACAGTTTCTCACTAGTAGCCAAGGTTGTTACAGTGAGAATCTTGTTTGCACTTGTGGCTACGAAGAATTAGCCTTTGCACCAGTTTGACATCAATAATGCTTTCCTTCATGGGTTCCTAAAGGAGGAGGCATATATGCAGCCACCAGAAGGTTACAATAAAGTAGCCCCAAATGAAGTTTGTAGGTTGAATAGGTCTTTATATGGCCTTAAGCAGGCTTCTCGGCAATGGAATGTCGAACTTACTTTCCAACTGCAGAATTATGGCTTTAAACAATCACAGAATGATCATTGTTTGTTTACTCCAAAGAATTCTTCTTGTTTTTTGCTCATCTTGGTCTATGTAGATGATATATTATTAACAGGAGACTCAGAGGAGGAAATCTGAAAGGTGAAGAAGTTTTTAGATGATGTCTTTACTATAAAATACCTTTAGTATGCTAAGTACTTCTTAGGACTTGAGATTGCAAGGTCATCCTATGGTATATACATCAACCAGAGGAAATATGTGTTGGATTTGGTTGAAGCCGCCGGCTTGATAGATAGCAAGCTTAAACTTACACCTCTGCAGAGAGGTTTAATTTTGACAGAAAACAATAGGTCACTTCTTAAAGATCCACAACAATAGAGGCAATTGGTAGGGAGGTTATTGTACTTGGGTTATACTAGGCCAGACATAACTTTTACTATGCATCAGTTAAGTCAATTTGTCTATACACCTACAGTTGTTCACTGGTAGGCAACACAATATGTCTTGTGATTTTTAAAGGGCAGTCCTTCTTTGGGGTTGTATTATTCCACTAATAATTCTTTTGTACTTGAGGCGTATTGTGATGCAGATTAGGCTGCATGCCATGATACCAGACAATATGTTTATGGTTTTTGTGTGTTTTTGGGATCTTCTTTGAATTCTTGAAAATCTAAGAAGCAGGCGACTGTCTCTAAATCCTCAACAGAAGCAAAGTATAGAAGCATGGATTCGGTTGTTTGTGAACTTTTATGGATTTCCTATATTTTGTGGGATTTTCAAATTCCAGTAACTTTACATATTCCATTGAAGCGTGGCAATCAAGCAACATTACACATTGCCACTAATGTAGTGTTCCATGAAAGAATTAAGCACTTAGATATAGATTGTCATATAGTTAGAGAGCAAATGAAAAAGGAGATATAGATTGTCATATAGTTAGAGAGCAACTAAAAAAGGGTTTTATTTCTCTATCACACACTTCTTTCTCTACACAGATTGCATATATCTTCACTAAGTCTCTTCCAACTCTTGCATTCACCACCTTTATCGCTAAGTTTGGCTTGTATAATTTCTTATAAGCTCCAACTTGAGGGGGGATGAAGATTAAATATTTGTCAAGGGTTTTTAGTTAGAGTTAGTTAGTACAGTTTTTTTTCTCTTTCTCAGCAATGTAGTGCATGTATATAATGATGTACAGAGAATGTGTTCCATAGTGAACAGATACGGAAAAATTATCACGTTCTTTTCTCTATTTTCACGATAGTGAACTTTGTTCACGATGTATAAGATTTAATGTAAATGGAGAAGTGTATATAAACTGGGTATGGCTATGAAAGACTTCTTCTTAGTGCAGTTTATCATAAACTCACTTCCTACTGAATATGGACCTTACCACATCAATTTTAACATATTGAATGATAAATGAAATATTGATGAATTGTCTAGTAAGCTTATTCAGGAGGAAGTGAGATTAAAGAAACAAGGAGTTCATTTTATTAGCCTAGTGGGTCACAGAGCTGAAAAGAAAATAAAACCGAAGGCCAATAATTTTAAGAAGAAAGGACCTGCTAAAGTTCCATAGGTTGCAGATGGTCAAAGGAAGGGACAAAAGTTAGATAAATGTCACTTTTGAAAGAAAGAAGGACATTATCATAAAGATTATCTAAAACGTAAGGCTTGGTTTGAAAAGAAAGGTATACATTATGTTTTTGTATGTTTTGAATCAAACTTATTTGAAGTTCCTTCTAATATTTGACGGTTTGATCTTAGTGCTACTACTCATGTTTCCAATATTATGCATGGATTCCTTACAATTAAAATCATAAGCTTAACTAGCAACTTTTTATTTTTGTGGAACCGAATGAAAGCCCCAATTGAAGGTGTAGGGACTTACAGACTAACATTAGATATTGGGCATCACTTGGATCAAAATGGACACTCTCTATATACCTTCAATTTTTAGAAATTTAATTTATGTTTCTAGGCTTGATGTTAGTGGATATTCCTTTAAGGGTGGACATGGTTATTTCAATTTGTATAAGAATAATTCCATTATTGGTTATGGAATGCTTATAGATGGTTTATATAAATTGAAACTTGATGATGTTTTTTTTAATCCCTATTTATTGTTAATCATAATGTTGGAATGAAATGTAGTTTGACGAATGAACATTCTGCTTACATGTGGCACAAACGTTTGGGTCATATATCCAAAAAAAAGGTTAGAAAGATTAGTAAAAAATGAGATTTTACCGAATCTAGATTTACTGATCTTGGCTTATGTGTGGAATAAATTAAGGGCAAGTAAACCAAATATAGCAAGAAAGGAGCCATGAGTAGCAGTCAGCTTCTCGAAATAATACATACTGACATTTGTGGACATTTTAACACTCCATACTTTAATGGAGAAAAATACTTTATCACCTTTATAGATGATTTTTCATGGTATGGATATATCTATTTTTTGCATGAAAAATATCAAGCTATAAATACTCTTGAGGTGTTTGTAAAGGAGGTTGAGAGATAATTAGATAGAAAAGTGAAAATTATAAGATCTGATAGAGACGGTGAGTATAATGGAAGTATGATGAATCTAGTCAATGTCCTGGTCCATTTGCTAAGTTCCTTGAAAGTCATGACATATGTGCATAGTACACTATGCCAAGCAAACCGCAACAAAACGATGTGGTAGAAAGGCAAAATAGAACATTAATGGATATGGTTAGGAGTATGATGAGTAATTCCTCATTACCCAAACATTTGTAGATGTATATGTATCTGTTAAATAGGGTTCCTAGTAACGTAGTTCCTAAAACTCCTTTCAAGTTATAGAATGGAAGGAAACTTAGTTTAAGACAACTGGATGTTTGGAGTTGTCTAGCAGAAGCATGTATCTATAATCTACATGAAAGAAAATTGGGTTCTCGAATAGTTAGTAGTTACTTTATTGGTTACCCAGAGAAATCCAAAGGGTACATGTTTTACTGTCCGAACCAAGGTTCTAGCATTGTTAAAACAACCAATGCCAAATTTTTAGAGAATGGTGAGGTTAGTGAGAGTGCTGAAAATCAAGTTGTGGATATTAATGAAATAGGGGTTGATGTTCCATTAACCATAAATGTTCTTAAACCCACAACTATAGAAAATGTTATTCCTACATTGGAAGATCAAAAAAATCAAGAACAACATTTAAATAATGAAGAAGCACCCCATGAAGAACCTAACTTACTATCAGCTCATGCAAATGAACCAGCTGGTATAGCATTAAATAAACTTGTAAGGGTTAAAGGTTAGCTATTTCTGATGATTATGTAATTTATTTACAAGAGTAGGATTATGATTGTGGCATTGATAATCATCTTTTTCATTTTCACAAGCTGTAAGTAGTGATAAGTTTGAAAGATGGATTGATGCTATAACAAAAGAGTTGAAATCAATGGCTCAAAACAATGTCTAGGATCTTATAGAGTTGACATAAGGTTCTAAACGAGTTGACTATAAAAGGGTCTTTAAGACCAAATGCGACTCGATGCTAATGTTGAAAGATATAAAGCTATACTTGTTGCCAAAGATTATATTCAAAAAGATAGTATTGATTATAAGGAGACTTTTTCACCTGTCTCAAATAAAGATTCAATGAGAATAATTTTAGCATTAGTGGCTCAATTTGATTTAGAGCTACATTAGATGGATATGATAACAACATTTCTGAATGGGGATCTTGAAGAGGAAGTTTACATAGATCGACCTAAAGGTTTTTCCATTGAAGGTAAAGAAAGTATAGTGTGTAAACTAAAGAAGTCAATATATGAACTTAAATGAGCTTCCAAGCAATGGTATATTAAGTTCAATAAAACCATTACTTTTTTTGGTTTTGAGGAAATTACCGTTGATCGGTGTATTTACCGAAAGATCAATAAGAGTAAGTTTATATTTCTAGTTCTATATGTTGATGACATTTTGCTTGCTGCTAATGACTTGGGTTTGTTGCATAAGACTAAAGAATTTATTTAAGATATGAGAGAGGCATCCTATGTGATTGGAATTTCAATATTCTGCAAAAGATTAAAAGGTTTATTAAGATTGTCTCAGAAAGCCAATATTGAGAAAATTCTTGAGAAATTTAACATGAGCAAGTGCTCAGCAGGTATAGTCCCTATTCAAAAGGGAGATAAGTTTAGTCTTATGCAATATCCAAAGGATGATGTGGAATGTAAAGAAATGGAAGCAATTCCGTATGCTTCTGTTGTGGGCAGTTTGATGTACCTATAAACTTGTACTAGAGTCGACATCAGTTTTGCTATAGGGATGTTAAGTAGATAAAAGTAATTCTGGTATTGATCATTGGAAGGCTGCAAAGAAAGTGACGAGATATCTTTAAGAACCGAAGGATTACATGCTCACTTATAAGAGGTTTAATCATTTAGAAGTGATTGGATATTCATATTCAAATTTTGTGCAAACAAGAAAAATGAAGTTTAGAGATGAAAATTACCAACAAAAAACCTACACATTCCGTTGACAAGTTAAGTTAACGACGAAATTTACCGACGGACTAGGGCATCAGAGAAATGACTTTAGGTAATAATTTGCGACGAATCACAAAATATCCATCGCAAATCTACCAACGGACATTTTGTATAACCATCGATAAGTTATTCTATGCTGTCTTCGGTCAGTAAAGTTGTTGACGGATAAGATTTGTCCGTCGGCAACCTTACTAACGGAATTGGTAATTCCATTAGTAAGTTAATGACAACATTACCAATGGTTGTTAGTTGTCCCTAAGTAAATTGAATAGATTTTACCAATTAACTTTATTTTTCTGTCAGTAAATTTACTAAAACTATTTTTTAAAATTTTCCTGCATTAAATTTTATTCAATGATCTTATGGTTGATGTATAATTTAAACAGTTATGAGTTATCTGTGTATAATATTTTAGAGAACTGGAATTATCTGCAAGAGATTTTGTGGTGAGAGTAGTTATGTACTCTGTCAATTTAGCTTTATCCTTCCCAAGAGAAGAAGTAGAAGGTTGTACTGGTGGTGGAAACTCTGGAGGTGTACGTATCTGTACTGGTTTTCTCCACTATTGCTCTGGTTCAAAAGATGTATAAGAAGATGATGCTTCTGGAGATTTGTTTCTACATTTAATTTGTTAAAACAAAAAGTTGATTAATGATATAAAGTAAAAATTATCTTAATTAATAATAAAAAATATTTTGTACATAATAAGTATTTGTAATTCATACCAAATGATTACAAGTATGATATTTATTTGGTGACCGCGAATGCTCTAATTGCTGCGATAAAATGCTATCTCTCTCCTTCAACTCATTCAACTCATTACGGAGCTTAACTATTGTACTGGACGTGAAGGATTACGAATAACATGTATTCGTAAATGAACCTAAGCCGAATACCCTACTACCCACTGCGTGAAGATAAGTTTGAGTTTCATCAACATCTTCAGACTATTAAGACTGTCATTGAATGTTTTCTTGTATTTGGTCCTATTAGAAGGCAATGTTTATGTTAGTACATGATAATTATCAAGCATTAATATTAAAGCATAAATTTCACATACGTTTAGTTCTCTATATCGAATGTTGACGAAGGTCACACTATCATGCTTCTTAGTGTGAGTGTCCAAAAAGAGCTGACGCTGTGTAGGCTTTGTGCCTATAGACTTTTCCTGTATCAGAATAAAGTGTTATTAGTGAACTACAATATATTAAAATTTCAACAAAATTTTCTCTATTTTTATGATATTTACTCCTTGTTGAACAAAGAAAATAACTCAACAGCACAGCCATATATGATACCAGACATTTATAACATTATCATTCTCCATAATACACATATTGTCATTTCAAACTTCACACATCAAATTAAATTGAAATACACAAAGTAAAAAAAATCATAATATAAATGTAAAATGTAGATACTTGCAAGTCTCTCTGCATGCTCGTGGTGGATAATAGATCCTTCAGTATGTACGGGAAGACTGTCTCCCCCTGGTCCCCCATGTCTATTGGTAGAATTACGCTCTGAAATGGACATTGCCTCAGGTGATGTCCAATACTGTTGCCAGCGACTCCATATTTGTTCAGAAATATAAGGCGGCCGTTTACCAGTCTTGTGCGGACCAACAAAGTTTCGATAACGTATATGTGCTCATCTCTCCTATACTTTATAAATGATTGCGTCAAATTTAGAATCTCAAAAAATTCTTTTTGAAATAAAAGGAAAAACATACGATAAGTACTTATAATGTAATAATATTTATCTAATTAATGTATAAAAATCAATTAAAAACAAAATAAATCTTTTTTTGTACCTCAAACTCCTGATAGTAAAATTCCTTTGTCACCTAAGAGATATTCTTCCATATATAACCCTCAAGGTCAATCTTCTCATTAAATTTAGATGTCAAGTTTCTTAAGCACGATCCAGATGGAATCAACTAATATAAAAACCATTAATTTTATACCATTTTTAAAATTTAAACCTATAACTTAATTATAAACTTATGGTGTTTCATGTATTTTCACTTACAAATTGTTGACAATTGTGATATAAGTTCTTTCATCAGCTGCCTCAGTTTCAGGCTGGAGGCCACCTCTTTTATCCGTATCGTTTACCCCTGATGTCTCATCAGTATAGGGGTGGTGATAGTGTAGTAGCAAGTATGGAAATTAATGTCTCATCTGCAAGTGTAGGAGTTGGAAGTACAACATTTGATTCAGTTCCAGCTGCAAAATGTGATGCTTTATATTCAATATTCGAGTAATTGAAGACAATTAAGTCATTGTCTCATAATTTGGCCATAATTCTTGGTCGGTTGAGTGTAGTAAGTCAAAGAATTGTTTTGCATGTGGGTTTGGTTCTTCTTCAAGATTTTCTATATTTTCCTAAAAGGTATAACCGATCGCATCATAAACCATTTGTATGTAAAAATTTTCATTTGCATCCACATTATTTATTCTAAATCCAATCTCCCTTCAAACTCATTTACATTCACTGACGAGTGTACTTCATTACCCCTTGAGGTGCTACAAATCAATGGCTCCCTATGTAGTGTCCACTCAAAGTAATTTGGGACAAACACTTTTCTCAGCAAATGCGTATTTACTTCATCAATAGGAAAGAAACAAATATGTTTGCACTTTTTACATGGACATCTGATCTTTGAGTCATCCATATATCCAGGATGAGAACATGCATAATGAATAAACGCTTTAACTCACTCAACAAACTCAGGATTAATGAAACCATCAGTTGTAACTCCTAGGCTCGTGGATTTTTTCACCGATAAGCCTCACGGGAACTGCACCACGGGTTTCCAGCCTATATCTCGTCTTAGGTGTTTTTTATGCAAACAATTGTCTTGTTTATAAAATGTATGAATTTCTTGTGTTAATACTAAGTTTGCATTAATCACATCAAAGTTGAAGTCTTGATCAATTGAATTAATCACCTTTAATTGATTTCAAAACTATAGTATGTGGTATTGTTTACACCTGTGAATCAAGAAAACAAGTTCTCGCTGTGACTCTTAGGCTCGTGAAATTTTTTACCGATAAGGCTCATGGGAGCTGCATCACGGGTTTTCAGCCTATATATCATCCTAGGGGTTTATTATGCCTCAAATCATCTATAAGATCTCAAACTCATTCCACATTCAGTAGATGCTTATGTAATCATACATCTACTCGTCAATGATTCAAACATAACCCAAACATAAATAGTTAGACTATTAAAGAAGAACAAAAAAACTCATCAATGATTATAAGAATATTCTAAACAACGACACAAAATCAAGACCTCCTTTACATTTACACAAAACTCAACTGCATCTAATTAGTGTATTATTAAAGCAACACATACAATAGATATTAGTTGGACGACTTACCTAGATTGACAGACTACAAAGAAGAAGGATGAGTGACGCTCTTCAACACAAAATAGGGCCTGCGTGTTGATAGTAGAAAGTCAACATTTGGCTATTTGTTCCTATAAGCTGAAGGAGCAATCTAATAGAAAAGTATCAAACAGTTTGTCATTGCTTTATCCACTATGGAAGCATAATTTATAGCTTATTATGAGGCTATAGTTCATGCATTATTGCTGTGGAACTTTATTTCAGAGCTTGGGGTTGTCGACACAGTAAGCAAGCCATTGAAAATTTATTGTGATAATTCTGCAGTAATTTTCTTTTCTAAAAATGACAAGTACTCTAGAGGCACAAAACATATGGAATTAAAGTATTTTGTTGTTAAAGAAGAGATTCAGAAACAAAGAATGCATATAGAACATATCTTATGGTAGCAGATCCTCTAATTAAGAGTTTACAACCAAAGAACATGTGCTTAGGATGGGTCTTAGTTGTATTGATGGTTAATAATAATGTTTGACAATGATGTTTTAGCACTCTTGAGCTCTATAATAATATGTTTCTGAATTTTATATTTCTTATTCATTATGTTTATGTATACATGATTGTTTGAATGAGAAATGTGTATGTATTTTCATAACAAGTATGTGGACTGTATGTTATTTATATACAACTTATAGACCTAAACATAATAAGTTCTTAATGCAGTGGTATATGAAAGGGAGTATACGATTATACTGTATATGACCGCCATAACCCACATTAGGTGATTTGTTGTGTTTAGGTGCTTATGTTGTTAACGGTTTATAAGATTTAATTCTTGGTAGTCATATGTTATACTATTAAATATAATGATGAAACATCTGGCCAAGTGGGAGGATGTAAGAAATATAGCCTGATGTTATGGCCCAGATTTTCTATAAGCCCATATTAAACTTGGTTTAGGATTTTGTTAGTTTAATAGTATATTAAATCTTAGTTGTTAATTTAGTACTTGATGGACGTACAAGATTAATGTAAATGGAAAAGTGTATATAAACTAGTCCTCTCCCTATCTTAATTAAGTACAAAGAAAAAACAAATACAAAATGTAGGTATTTGTGTATTGAGTTATCCATCAAGCTATCGTACAAAAAGAGGGTTAACAGAGAGAGAAACTAGTTCGTGATCGTTAAAAATTCTCTCTACATCATGACGAATTCCGCTCAAGATAAGCGATTTATTCGCTTTATTTATGTGGTTATTATTATATTCAAGATTTGAATGAGCACAAATGATTTATGTATGATTAATAATTCATGATTTATGTCTTTGATGTTTGAACAATCAATAATTAAAAAAAAAAAACTTACAGCTTGCAGGAGTGCATCTCCAAAGGTTTAACGCATCTGAACTTTGTTTTCAAGTTTAAACAATGAACAGTCCTACATAAGAATTTTGATAAGTACATTAAATACATGTTACAAACAATAGAGGTCAGGAACTAATTCACGTCCATCTCTCTTCCCAAGGCCTTCCCTTCCTTTATGCCTATCTGGTGTTGTTCTATCCTTTAGGACCATCAGTGAAAGGATTTTAGCGTCTTCAGGCAATAAAACGCCGGCTGACCGATTCATCTTCTTCCTCTTCCTTGTGCTCTCCTCTTGTTGTCAGGACCGCATCATCAATAGCGATCTTACGTCCTATTTGCTCAGCCCTGAAACATCGTACCTCAATTTGAAAACGTCATCTTTCTCTTTGAAGCGTCAAATAAGATTGGAAGGTAACAGGTTCAGGTTTTCGAATAGCCTGTCGATGCTCTCAGTAGCTCGCTGCTGTGTGCATTTCGAAGCCTCGAGGGAAAGAAATCTAAAAATACAGCATGAGAAGGGTTTAATGCACTTGAAATTTGTTTGCGAGCTTATATATTCACAAGCTTGAGTCTGAAAGTACGTCACGTACCATAGAGTTCAGGAACAAATTACGTGGGTCGCTCCTCCGAAGACCTTTACTTCCTTTTCTTTTAGGGAACTATTAGGTGCAAAGAAATGAAGCCATGAAAGTACAGAGATTATTCTCTTCTTATTCTCTATATCTGAATAATGAATACAGGGTAGTTTATATAACTATTACACAGCTAACAATTAGAGAATATCCATGTTAACAGACCCAACAAATTTGTAATAAACTCTGATAGAATACAACTAGCAATAAGAGAATATCCATGTTTGACAGACGCGACAAACTTGTTACCAAAGTTTTACAGAATTTGGAGAATGTGTTGAGCCCTGTTTGGTCAGCTACCAATCAGCTATTCTTTTAGCTGATTTCATGTTTTCAAATTTGGGCCTCGTTTGGTTAATTAGCTACCAATCAGCTATTTTTTAGCTAATTTGTTGTTTTTAATTGTTTGACCTGTCAAACAGACAAACAACTACTAAAGGTATTTGGAGAGTAGCAGATTTATTGGCTAATTTAAAACAAACAGGCAAAAATGAATAGGAGCATTTTCTAACAACAACCAAAATTTTAAATATCAAAAGCCGATTGTACCCCTTAAATTCTATTGTTAAGTTGCGTAAGATCTTGCTGTTTAAATTGTATTCTTGATTAAATTTCAATTAAGTATCACACGCGTCATATTTTTGTTGGTTCTAATATACAACAATTTCTAATAAGTAGAACAACCTAGTTGAGGTTCCTAGATACCTACGTTTTAAAAACAATGCTTGTTCTTATAATTGTTTTATGCAGTTAAAGGTTAAAAATAAAATGTTGACCTTAAATGAAAATGAAAATAAAAAGAGTTGTATAAATTTCTCATAGATGATGAAACAGTACAGGTGAACTTACATTGACTTATCATGACCCCATGTGAAACTTTAACAAATTCTAGTGTCAACAAACATGTAGCTTGCTACGACGTGTGAAGAGAAGCGGCGTGTGAAGAGACCCTAGAAGATAAAACACGATGACTACTATTGGGTCATAATTCATTTTAATTTCGGGCTTAGGGCAATGTCTCTGGGTTGATAGCCCTATCCATTCACCTTAGTCCAACCCTATTACTTCTGACGCACATTCTTTTCTACTTTTTGTTTTATTCTAGTAGTGAATCTTTTCTGCTACAACCATATGATCTGTTATAACAAATTGTAAACAGAACAACCTATATAAAGGACTGGGATTCATTTAATAAAAGCTGAGCAAATATTATCTTTTATTACATCTCTTGTCATGGTATCAGAGCATTGAGTAGCTCGATACTCTTCTCTCTTTGTTGGCTCCATCTTTTTCTTTTCTCTACTATGTTTTGTCCCTTTCATTTCCCTTATGTTAGGAGCTCCAGGTCTCTCATATGCCAGTGTTGCTACCAACCAAACAAATCATCAGTCACACCCTCAAAATATAACTCGACCAGAGGATCATGCAACCAGTCCTTTTTATCTTCATCCCAATGAGAATCCATCTTTGGTCCTTGCCTCTTCTCTTTTGACAGGTCTTAACTATCACTCATGTTCAAGAATCATCCAGATGGCCCTGCTATCAAAAAACAAACATAAATTTTTTGATAGATCTATCACAACACCATAAAGAAGATCCTTTGTTCATTTACTAGGAAAGATGCAAAACAATGGTGTTATCATGGTTATTAAGGTTTGTGACAGATTCAATCGCACAAAGTGTAATCGCGTTTGACTCTGCAGCTGAAGTTTGGAAAGATTTGGAAGGAAGGTTTTTGCAAACAGACTCTTTCAGAATATCTAATCTCCAAGAAGAAATATATAGTTACAAACAAGGTAATCTTTCAGTGTCTAACTATTTCACACACCTTAAAATGCTATGGGATGAATTATTTCACTTAAGACCTTTGTCTAAATGCAAGTGTGAGCGTCAATGCAACTGTGATTTTTTTAGCTACATTCAAAAATTATCAAGAAGGGGACTGTGTTATCAGATTTTTAAAGGGGTTAAACAATTCTTACATAACTGTGTTATCAGATTTTTAAAGGGGTTAAACAATTCTTACACTACTGTCAAGTCTCATATTATGCTTATGGACCCTTTACCCGACATCAAAAGAGCTTTTGTTATGGTAGCACAGCATGAAAGACAATTAAACACCGAACAGACTTTATCATCCCCAATCATTGAACCACAAGCATTCTTGAGCAAAACTGGCACCAAGAGAAATTACCAATAGAACAAAAAACTCATTTGTACCTTTTGTGAGAACATCAGTCATGTGGAAAATAAATGTTATAAAAAACATGGTTACCCTTCGAATTTTTCAAATGTCGGACCATATTATCTAATCAGAGATAGCAATCAAAACAAATTTAAGGCAATCAATCAATTTGAGACTTATCAGGACTGTCTCTCCTCAGACATTGAAAATTCTTCACTCTCCAAGGAGCCAGGACAAGATAATTAAAGAAATTAAAGTTTAATTTGAAAAGCTCTGTCCAATTGATAAGATTACAAGAGTTAAATACAGATTACATCCAGGATAAACTCCACTTTACAAGGAACTAATTTGGAATTCAAATGATCCTATTTATTTATTTCCTAACT
>JANZLC010043807.1:0-16408 GCA_026413385.1 Erythroxylum gracilipes
AGAGTAGCGATGAGTGAGAAAGTGATGAGATGACAGAAAGTGCGAGAGAGAGAGAGAGAATGTGGAAATTGTCGTGCACCAGGTGTTTGATGATTACTATGTTATTTGACTAGAACTATATGGCCAGCAGTGACTACTTTCTAGTGAGAGAAAAGTTGCTAAAGTGCACAGGTGGTGATCGGAGGGGATTCAACCTTTTGAGTCCAAATAGAGAGTAGCGATGAGTGAGAAAGTGATGAGATGACAGAAAGTGCGAGAGAGAGAGAGAGAATGTGGAAATTGTCGTGCGCCAGGTGTTTGATGATTACTATGTTATTTGACTAGAACTATGTGGCCAGCAGTGACTACTTTCTAGTGAGAGAAAAGTTGCTAAAGTGCACAGGTGGTGATCGGAGGGAGTTAGTGTAGTAGAAACAAAACACAGAGTGGTTTGTGGGTAGGGGACATGAAGTATATGGGTGGTGGATTGAATTGATTGAGTGAATTGAAGCCTAGGTTTCTCTATCCATTTTTTATTACAAAGTATTACGTCACAGGCTCTAGAAACGTAACACAGAAAGATTATGCATGGTTTATCCGTCAAAACATGCATAGAAAGATTAAATTATATCTGAGAAATGCAACGCAAAACCGATAGGTCCTGGAGTGTATAGAAACTATGACAGAGAGTTTTTTGAGAGAGAAAAATAGAGTTTCTTACTATTTTTAGATTAAAAAGCATTAAGCTCAATGAGAGCTTAAATATGCATCAGACTATACAATGAAAAGTTAGTTATCGGGCTAACTAAAAACTAACTAACTATTTAAAACAAATACGAAAAGAAATTATAAGCTTTACATCCCCCTCAAGTTGGACTTTGATGAAAATCAAACAAAGCCAACTTGGACAACAAACGATGAAACACAGGCGAAGAAAGAGGCTTAGTGAAGATGTCGGCAGCTTGTAAGGAAGAAATCACATGAACTGGAGAAATAAACCCCTGTTTGTATTGATTGCGCACCACATGACAATCAATGTACAGGTGTTTAGTGCGTTCATGAAATACAGGGTTACAAGTGATATGGATGGCAGACTTGCTGTCACATTGAAATGGAATCGGAAGAGGAACAAGAACCTACAAATCAGCAAGTAAGTAACTGATCCATTGCAACTCACACAGTCGACGCCATGGCTCTGTACTCGGCCTCTGCAGAGCTGTGAGAAACGGTAGTATGTCGTTTTGTCTTCCAAGAAACCGGAATACTCCCTAAGAAAATACAAAAACCAGTTAAAGACTTTCTGGTTGTAGGACAAGTTGCTCAATTGGCGTCCAAGTAAGCTCGTAAGCTTAAATCAGAATTTGCAGGAAAATGAAGGCCCAAAGAAGGATTCTGCTTGAGATATTTCAGAATATAAATAGCATGTTGAAGATGGACTTGCCTGGGAGTCTGCAGAAACTGACTGAGTTGCTGCACACAATAAGTAATATCTGACCAGGAGAAGCCCAAATACAACAACCGACCGACCAGACTTCGATATTCCTAAGGATCCGCCAACATAGGACTACTGTCATCGAACAGAATGCTTCCTTTAGGAAAAGGCACTTGCTTAGGCTTAGAACCAAGGAGACCTGTATTGATCAATAGATCCAACACATATTTTCTCTGATTAAGAAAAATACCAGTGTCATCACGGAAGATTTCTAAGCCTAGAAAATATTTAGCCACTCCTAAGTCTTTGATGGTGAATTTCTCATGAAGAGCTGTTTTGAGTCAAGCAACAGTGTGAGCTGAATTACCACTTATAAGGAGGTCATCCACATACACCAAAAGCATCACAAAACAATCATCTTTGCAAAACCCAAATAAGCAATTGTCATGTATACTCTGCTGAAAGCCAAAATGCAGAAGAAAACCTGTAAGTTCAGTGTTCCACAGTCGCGAGGCTTGTTTAAGCCCATATAAAGACCTCACAAGCTTACATACTTGTCCTTTGCATGCCTTAGTATAGCCTTCTGGTGGCACCATGTAAACATCCTCATCGAGATAACCATACAAGAATACATTATTGATATCTAATTGATTCAAATCCCAACCTTGAGTCGCTGCAATAGCCAGGAAAATATGGACTGTCACAACCTTTGCTACTGGAGAAAAACTATCATGGTAATCTTTGCCATAAACTTGAGTGTACCCCTTAGCAACTAGTCGAGCTTTATGCCTATAAATTGTCCCATCTGCATTGTATTTCAACTTGAAAATCCATTTGCTGCCAATTGCTTTCATCCCTGAAGGCAATGTAGTAAGCTCCCAGGTGTGGTTTTGTTCGAGTGCCTGTAATTCGGATTCCATAGCCTGAACCCACTTCACATCCTTACTAGCTTCTCTAAAACTTCTAGGCTCCTTGGTTTCGGTCACATGACATAAAAGTGTTGCCATATCATCAGAGAGCTTAAAGTTGTTGGAGAAAGGAAAAGTGTTGGGTAGATGAGGGGAACTGCAAATCTTCGCGTCATTGTCCGAGAACAACTATGTGTGATTCACCACATAATCAGATAACCACGATGGCATCCTCTTTGTTCTGTTGCTTCTCCTTTCTTTTTGAACTGGATTTAATTGTGATGTCCCATCTGTATGAACAGTTACTGGTACGACGTCACAATGCACATGACGTCCAGAGTCCACCAGGTTGTGATCAACGACGGGGGCAAGTTGTTGATCTGCAACCTCTTCATGTAACGAAGATATTGATGGTATTGGTGTGCCATTAGCCTCTACAAACTACTGACCTGCACAAGGAAACAAATTTTCATGAAAAGTAACATCTCTAGAGATATGCTCTTTTCTGGAGTCAACGTCAAAAACTTTATAACCCTTTCTTCCTGCAACATAGCCCAGAAAAACACATTTGTAAGTTATAGCAGCAAATTTATCCTTATGTGGGCTGGAATCGGTTGAATAACACAAGCACTCGAAAAGCTTCAAGTTGCCAAGATCAGGTGTTCATCCCAACAATACTTCAGAAGGAGCTTTCCATTTCAAAGTTACAGTAGGCAAATGATTGATTAAGTAAGTAGCATGTAGAATGGCTTCACCCCAAAACATGTTTGACATGTGAGCTTGGTGCAGTAAGGCTCTGGCTACCTGAATAATGTGTCTATGCTTCCTTTCGACTCTCCCATTCTGTTGCGGGGTATATGCACAAGATCTTTGATGATTAATGCCATGAGCAATAAAAATTTGTTGGCAATTAGATCCCACAAATTCACCTCCATTATCTGTTCTAACTATCTTAACAGTGCATTTATACTGTGTTTTCACCATTAAAAAAAACTTGTTGAGGATGGAGCTAGCTTGGTCCTTAGTTTGTATAAGAAAGGTCCAAGTAACTCTGCTGCAATCTTCCACGATGTTTAGAAAATAAAAAGCTCCTATTAAAGATGGCCATCGATATGGACCCCAAACATCAACGTGAATTAATTCAAAAAGTTGCTCACTATGGCTGTCACTAACTTGAAATGGCATGCGAGAATGTTTGGCCTTCACACACACGTCACAAGCAGTATCAGAATTGATCAAGCTTTTATTAACAAAAGAAAAATTCTTTGCAACCTCAAAAGAGGGGTGTCCCAACCGTTTATGCCACAATGCAATAGAATCAACACTATTAACACTTTCTATGCAGGCAACATCCTTATTCAAACAACGAACATCAATTCTATTTGCAGCTCTACATATAGAATCAAATTCATTCAATACAGTAGTATGAAAAGAGTTTGTAGTAAGGTAGTATAGATGACCAATAGCTTTGCCAATAGCCAACATATGCTTAGATTTCTGGTCCTGTAAAACATAGAAGAATGGGTAGAAAGTGAAAACACCATCTTCATGTTTCAAAATTCTGTTCACAAATAACAAGTTATACTTGAAACTTCGGATATAAAAAACTTGCTTCAACACAACACCTTGCTAAGCCTTATGTCTCCCATCATGCTAACCTTCTTTATTGATCCATCTGGCAAACTAACGTTAGATGGCCCCATCACTGCAACCAACTTACTAAACAAGTAAGCATTTCCTGAAATATGTATGCTAGCCCCAGTATCCACTATCCAACAAGAGTCTTTCATCCCTTTATTGCCTATTGTCTTTTCAAGAGTAGAAATATTACCTGCAAATTCAGTACCAAAATTCACCTTTTCTATGTTCTGCATCTGTATCTGGATTTTTTCTTTCATCAACTTTGACAGCTCCTGCTGAATGATTACCCTCATACTTAATCCTCCATTATCCTCCTCACTGTCATCCAAAGGTGTTTCTGCCAAGTTTGCCTCTCCTGTTTTGCCTCTATTTTTCTTTTGTTGTCTTTTAAGATCAACATACCATTCTGGATAACCATGTAACTTAAAACAACTATCCTTAGTGTGACCATCCATCTTGCAAAACGAACATTTCTTATCTTCTTTATCTGTTTTCCACTCTTTTTTCTTTCCATTCTTTTTCCCTGAATTAGCAGTTGTTGTTGATCCGGAGCCAACCATAAGTGCACTTCCTTCTGTTATTTCACCAAAAGAATCTGAAACCTGCTTTTGCCTCTCAACATTCATCATCATGGAATATACTTTATCTATGTTAGGATAAGGATCCATCATGAGAATCTGATTCTTAACATGACTGTAAGATTCATTAAGTCCCATTAGAAACTGGATGATTTTTGCATTATCACTAAGTTTCATAATCTTGCCCGAAACATCACAGGTACAACAGCCGCATATACACTGAGGTACAAGTATGATACATTGCAGTTCATCCCATAGCTTGCATAATTTTTTGAAGTACATTTAAAGGCTAGAGTTACCTTGTGAAATGCTTCCAATCTCTCTCCTGATCTGATACTCTTGCGGTCCTGTAGAGTCACCAAATCGGTTTGCAAGTTTATCCCATAGGTCTTTGGCACAGGACACATACAGAAACGCATCATGAAGATCCGTCATCAACGAGTTTAAAATCCAAGACTCCACCATGGCATTGACACTCATAATCTCCTCATAATTTGTTGCAATCTCAGCTGGAATCTAAATCTTGCCAGTAATGTAGCCAAGTTTGTGCTTTGCTGTAAGAGCTTTCTTTATTGACGTGCTCCACGTCCTGTAATTAAATCCATTCAGTGGTGTAGTTACAAGACTAGCACTTGGATTATCAGAATCTTTCTTCTGATTCATTGTCATCTTGAAGTTGCAGTTCTTGAATTATGACTCTACTATCACAGTCTCAACGTCTCAGATAGAAACGAGGAAAAATGGTTACAAGGCTATGATACCATATAGAAACTATGACAGAGATTTTTTAGAGAGAGAAAATAGTGTTTCTCACTATTTTCACATTAAAAAGCATTAAGCTCAATGAGACAAATACGAAAAGAAATTATAAGCTTTACAGAGTTAATTACCATCACAGCCAGTCACACACACTCGTTTTCTATTCACATGTTAACGTTAACATAAAATTAAGCACTCTCCTTGCCATGGGATGCCCGCAACCTGCGATCCCTCTTCCTGCTCCTTTTGTTTATCCATTTTCCTTTCTTTAATACCCTTTCTCTCTATTTCAATCATCCTTTAAATATCTATATATACCCCACTCGTGCAAACCTCGTAGTTGCGCTTTGTTGAGCCCATAACTGCAATACACCATACATTTCCTACTTTTGTTACTTATCTATTCCAGTAAAAACAAAACCCAGAAAGTGTTTACTGTGTGTAAGGCTCTAATGGCTGAACTTGACTATCAAACAAAGCCAACTTCCATAACCACTCGCTTAAAACTCTTTGGCTTCAACGTCTCAGAAGACGAAGACCTCACGGGACTCCACCTCCTTCCCCTCCGGAGCTACCCCAACTGCCACCTTCGGTGAAAACATAAAATACGAGTGTCAGGATTGTTGCAGGGAATTTGCCATCTCATAAGCTATTAAAAAGGTTAATTTTATTTGTGTCTGATTAAAAAGGATGGAGGAATTGGACTAAAAAACGGTGGGTATTATATATAATTGTAGGACCACTTTTATTTAAAAATAAAATGGCATTCCGCAAATGGTGAGTCCTATTAATATGCGAAATTAAAAAAATCCATGTCATATATGATGTGGTATTTAATTGGCGAAGGATAATTTGTTAGTTTAAGGTTTATGATTAACGATTTGTTGATAACTGTATAATATTTTAAATTTTAAATTGATTTTTTGTATAATTAACGATCTTATTTTCAAAAGGAAATAAAATCATAAGAAATACACATTTTTTCTTGCATGAACCTTCATTATGAACTTACTTTATTAGAAATGGTTTATCGGAAAGGATCCTACTAATTATGAAGGTTGTATATTAACTCCATGATTGCCGAAAGATTTTTGGCAAAGATGACATCGAAGTTATTCAGATTTAAATCCATCTAATTGACTAAAGATGGAAATGAAGTAATGGCTAGTTGAAGAAATTGACTATTTAAGAAAGAGCAATAATACTTATAAAAAGATTAAACATACTCAGACTTTCGAAACATTTGAGCAACATCTATATTTTTTAAAATCATATCATTCTTATTGTGCCTTAGAAAGTGAAATAACTATATCAAGAGAGAAATTGTTATTTTATTTTTCTGTAAGCTTTTAGAAGCTTGTTATACACTTCGAGTGTGAGAGGCTCGTCAAATTTAATGATCGGATTTTTATAGTGAAACAGTCAAGTTGGATACTTGAGGACTGGATGTAGACTTGGGTTGTAAGTCGAACCAGTATAAATCGACTGCGTTCTTCTTCTTTCTCTTTCATTATCTTTTATATTTCTACATTATATTGTGTGTATGTTCATTTCAGCAAGAGACTTCTTTACTTTTATAATAGATCCCTTTTTTTTTCAACTTGCTGACGGTTCCTTTCAGTTTTAACAGACACCTTTTATTTTTAAATTGTTTTAACAGGATTCATCATTCAATAGGCTCCTGTCATTTAAGCAGGATCCTATTCTACAGAAGGCTCCTATCACCTAATAGACTCCTATCGTTTAAAAGAGTTTATTCTCTGATAGACTCCTACTATTTTTATTCGTTAATTAGGATCTGCTTATTATACGAATTGAAAGAATTTACAAAATTTTTATAAGTCACACACAATTCATCCCCCTTTTGCATGTGTTTGGTTTATCATAATTTTCATTAGCTTTTTTTTTTGTAGTAGGGTCTATTTTAAACGTTTTAAATATTGAGGTTCAACTAAAATTTTGATGCAAACGTTAAGGTTTAAAAAATACACTTTTGGTTTTCAAAGAAGGTACAAACCACAAACATCTCTATGTTATAGATATAGTATGCTAAAAATATTTGCCAAATTACACAATTATTTGATATTTCATACTAATAAATATGTCAATGTTGGTCTTTTATGTTTAATTGTAACTGCTAACCACAGTATGATCAAACAACTAAATTAGAAGTACAAGCGTGAAATGTTTAAGAACTTGGAATTATTGATGAACTAAACACTTAAAATTTATAGTTTTTTTTATATGTATATGTTCTGGTTTTAGAGGTACCTCGATGTTGGTTTTAGTTTTAAGGCTTTCTTTGGTTATGGTTATACTCTTAAAACAGACATAACAATTTCAGTTAGTTTGATCCAGTTTTTATAAATATTTTAAAAATCATATCAATTATCGACCCGATCAAAGGAAGGTTTAAAGGTTTAATCGGTATCAAATCATTGTAAAACTGGTATTTAATAAACAAGAAATAAAAGTTATAAAAATAAGTAAAAATAAAATATTTTATTGAAATAAAAATATAATAATGATTATTATTATATAAAGAAATAATTAAAGTTTAAATATTATTTCTTAAAATATTTTAAAATTATCTTAAACAAATTTCTTTATCTACACTAAATTACTAATTAATAAATTTTTTAGTATTTTTAAATACAATTTTTAAATTTTAAATAAAATTCTCAATACAACAGAACAAACTATTAGCTACGTTTTCTTTGGCGATGAATTGAAAATTGTTGTCAAATGTGGACTTTTGGCAACGATTTCAAAATTCGTCGCACAAAGTCGTGGTTTTGGTGACGTTACATAATATCGTCGCTAAAGGAGTTTATTTAGCAACGAGTTTCTGGAGTCGTCACAAAAAATGCCTAATTTTGTGACGGTTTTCGAATTTCATCGCCAAAGGTCGTGCATTTGGCTACGAGAATTGGAAATGTCACAAAAAACGCATACTTTTTGCGACGAAATATGTAATTCGTTGCCAAAGGTAAACTTTTTGCCACTAATCCTTTAATTCGTCACCAAAAGTCGATATTAAAGCATTCATATTTAATTATGTTAATTTGATAATTTTTTAATAGCAGTGTGCTTAATAATCCTAAGGTTAATTATAATTGACATTTATATATGATTTTTCATATTTTTTTATATGCCTTCTTTATAAATTTGTTTAAATATATATACAATTAATGCATTAAAACTCTAAAAATTATGTTTTTGCATATAAAAAACAAACATACATAAAATTTTAATAATAATAAGATAAAAATAATAAATATAAGTTGAATAATATTCTTAAATCTAAAAATTGTAAAATGTTTTCAAAGATTTAAACATATTGTTGAAAAACACATGCATGATAGGTAATTTAAAATTTGGAAAGTAAATATTTTTTGGACATAAAAAGATAAACATACCTAAAATTTTAATGTTAATAAGATCAAAATATTATAAATTTAAGTTGACAACTATTCTTAATCATTAATATTTATGAATAAAATAGTAATAATACATATATATATATATGGTGAGTAGTACAAGATGTTAATTAGAAGTTTAACAATTCTTACAGATAAAATAATAAATAAAAGTTTCACTCCTAATATTCCATTGAAAATGAAAAGAAATAATTATTTTTTTAGATTCCAAGTGAAATTAGAGTCGGCAGAAAAGGTAAAGGGGTTTCTAATGTCTAGATTCCCAAGAAGCCTTTTTGCACGCTTCAAGCCATCAATTGAAACAGTTAAAGATCGTCCCTTAAGGTTTAGTGAATTAACACCCTCTTCCAACAACTTCTTTTCTTTAACTAAATTTACAGAAGATACAATTAACGATTTCCTAGATCTAGTATGGACAATGGTACTAGATGCATCACACGTACTAAGGATTTCAGCTAATAAGCAAAGAGAATAAAATAATCAAAGCTAAATCAAACGGTATTAGGAAGTCAAATTTGAACACATGAATACCCGACTGATAAACTCCATGATCGTCACGATGAACAGACATAGTTTTTACCATCGACCACTGTTTCGAAACAATCAATTTCCCTAATCCTATATAAACCATCGGGACATCACCACTGCTTCCATTTCCATCTATTTTCTTTTGAAGATTCGAGGAAGCTTAACACAACATATAATATATACAATCAGATGTTCATATAATAGCATCATAACAGAAAATGAGATACTGATAATAAAGAAAGAGAGGTAGTTTGGATGATACTAAGAACCTCGAAGAAGAAGATCGGCCATATAAGGCAAACAATTATTAGTGTATGAAGAAGGGATTTGTTCTGCATTGATTTATTCTTCATTAGGGACAATATTGCGACATTCCTCCCAGCGAAGCTCATTTCCACCATCAAACACTAGTCGCCACATGGACATTCCGCAATAAATTAATGTTGACAGTTTAATTATGAAAAGACAATAGAAGAATTCTTATTTGAATGTTCCAACATTCTAGCAATGTTAATTTTGTGATCTATTAAGTGGTACTACTTCATATGATGATAAGGTTAAGATGTACTCCGGTGTGTATGTACTATGTTTAGGGGATGCATAAACATCCCTTGTAGCTTTGAAATATGATTGCTTCTATGTACATAAACATCCCTTGTAGAATTCTCTAATAAAAATGGTTGTGCAATTTTGATTTAACGTACCATAATGTTTGTTTAAATTCAAACTTAATTTATGAACTTGTACTAATTAATGGAGAAGTATTGACATTAGAAATTCACCTACAATTATTGACAATCCTTTACATAATAAACTCCTAGGATGGTATATAGGCTGAAAACCCATGATGCAGCTCTTATGAGGCTTATCGTGAAATATTCCACGAGCCTAAGAGTCACAGCAAGAACTTGCTTTCTCGATTTATGTGGTGTAATAATGCCACGTACCATAGTGTTTGTTTGAATTCAAAATTTGTAAATGAAGTTGTATTGATTGATGGTTATATTATATAGAACGAAGATTGCTTTCAGTAATTTAGTTATTTACTTTTAATTGTATAGGTAGATGGATAAAAGTTGGATGTCTCATCAGAAATTGTCCACTGAATACTTAGAAGGAATTAAGAGTTTCATGCAATTCGTAAAAGATCAAATGGGTCATGAATATCGTATTCATTGTCCACGCATAGATTGCTTAACTGTCAACATTCAAAGTCAAGATGTGGTATATAATCACTTGCTAATCCGAGGCATAGATAAATTCTATACCCCATGGCTTTATCGTGGCAAACATAAGGAAGCAATTTATAGTAGAAGTGTTCATACAAGTGTTGATGATAGTAACAATAATGATAGTGATGATGATGATGGGATTGACAAGATGTTAGAGGACTATGGAAATTATACAAAGACTAGGAATGAAATTTTTTTGCCTAACATAATTGGTAGTATTACAGAAGATAATTTTGGGAAGTTATTGAAAGTTGCTTAAGAAGAATTATATCCAGGGTGCTCGAATTTCTCACAATTATCTTTTGTCATCAAGTTGTTACATTTGAAGGTCTATAATAAATGGATTAACACGTCTTTTGACATGTTGATTGACTTGCTAAATAATGCGTTACTGTTGGAAATAAATTGCCCAAATCTTACTATGATGCAAAGAAATTGTTATGGGACCTTGGATTAGGATATATATCAATAAATGCTTGTAAGTATGATTGTGCTATATTTTTCAAGGATAATGAAGATCTTGAAGAGTGTCCCATTTGTGGTACATCAAAAGGAGACAACAACATTGTATTCTTTGGCATATGGGTCTCATATGTGCGAGAAAAAATATACAGGTTGCATTGATAATGGGGTTAGATTTCACATACAAGATCGAGATAGTCAACTTAGAAGTCAAAATTGTGGGGTTGTTGTTGAGGGATGTCATGACGATGATTTTATTGACTTTGACGGTGTCATCTCTGAAATAATAGAGTTGCATTACATCAAGGATAAAAAGATTGTTCTATTTAAGTGTAAATGGTTTAATCTTGTTGACATGAAGGTGAATGGGAATATTACTATCATTAATGTTAGTAAGATATGGTATACTAATGACCCTTTTGTCTTTGCAAATCAAGTGAAGCAAGTTTTTTTCCTTATCGATACTGTATTGGGAAGCAATTGGAAGGATGTTTAAAAGTTTAACACCAAAACTCTTCAATTTTTGTGAAATGGATAATGGTCTAATCAGTGAGGATGGTGATGAAGTATATCAAAAGATTGAATCGGAGTTGAATAACGAAGCTGTTCGAATAAAAGATGCAGATATATCATCATTCCATAAGAGAGATGTTGATCCCAATATAGTATAAGTGTATGGATTATAAGCCAATCTTATAATAGAAAGAGAAGAAGACTATACTGAGGATGAATTATACGACAATGATGATACTTTGGCTAAACATAATAGTGATGAAGATTCAAATCATAATGTAATTAATGATGATGATTTTCAAGATGTTGATCATGATGATTGAAGGTTAAAAATTTGTTATTTATATGGGATTGTTGTTTATATTGTTTGAAAACTGGCAAGCCACCATATAATTATCTTATGATTAGCCATCATTAAAATAAGATAACTAACTTATGATTAGCAATTCTATAGCCTATTAATTATTCTCCATCGGCCAAAGACAATCATTTATATGTAAAGGGAGGCTTTAAAGTATTGATATCCATTTAAAAAATTAAGTGTTTACAATTATATAAGAGGGGAGCCTTTGATTCTAGCTTTTTCCTAGCAATTTGTAAAAGCAATGTATTTCATTATGCTTCATTTTGTAAAAGCAATGTATTTCATTATGCTTCATTTTGTAAATGCAATGTATTTCATTATGCTTAATTCATTTATCTTTTAAATATATATATATATATATATAAGAAGAGTTAGACATTTTGTTTGAAGTTATTTTTTAGTTTTATTTGTACCTAATGTGTTATAAGTAGTTAAAATGCACTTGGAATAAAGGTTGTGTATAAGATGCGTTTAATTATGTTGTGAAGTATGTATAATTTTGGTCATAAGCTAAGATCATTGAAGCACTTCTTATTGCTATGTTATTTTAAGTAGTTCTTATTACTATGTTGGTTGAAGCAAAAATGGCTCCCTTTTATGAAATGCACATCACTAAATAACTTAATGCTTACTTTTTTATTAACTTTCATTCTATAAGCATGTAATAAAATTTGTAAAGAGTTGGTAACAATAGTACCAATATATGTAACAATTTCCTTATTGAAAGAAACTACAATCATATTAATGTTGATTTCTAAAATATGATTCAAATTTTCTTTATATTTATTAGATGTTTTATTTATAGCCAAAGAAAAGTCAAGACTTGTAAAGTTTTTTAAGTTATACATTGTTTCTTTTAACCAAACATAAAAGAACGATTTTTCATAAAGATCTCTCCAACTCCAAAAAATCATAAGAAACATCAAAACAACAATATATTAAAAATTAAAATTCTAAGGAATTAAGGTGGAGAGAAATACAAGGGATGAAGAATAGCAAACTGAACATGGTGTGTATATACATAGTAGACAAAAATAAATGAGCAATAATTGACAACCTCTGGTTTGATATAAAGACAAGTAGGAAGATATGTCACAGCCATAGCCACAGCCTTAGCCATAGCCACAACCTTCACATACCAAATTTCATACAATTAACAAATCATGAAAAATAATGAACGGAACACGTAAGAAATGTTTCTAATGTGATTCAAAATATGGGGCCAAAGATCCAATCATCTTTGATTATGATTTGTTCATGTTTTTTCAATGCTTTGAAATGATTTAAGAAAAAATTTACAAGTTCTTTATGTTGTTATTCTAATTAGTTTTATTTTATATTAGAAAATCATTTAATAATATCATTATAGATATTCAATATAATGGCACCTGGTAGAAACAAGGGAAAGAAGGTGACAACTAGCGAAGATATTCCTCTCCCACAACAACTAGATCAATCTGACTCTATCAACAACTGACTTCATCCACTAATGAAGCCAGTCAACAACGACCTTTCTTTACCTTAACTAGTGTTGAGGGATCTTCAGGTCTGTTAATCTTTACCACCTATAATTTCACTTATCCTCAAATATATATTTACATGTTTAATGCTTTTTTTCCTATCATTATTTTTTTGTCAGTTTCCAATACCTGCATTAGAAAAGAGATAGAGGTATTACTTAAGTTTTTAAGTTGCAACGCATGAATGCTGCAATGAATAACAAGTTGTCTATGCATATTGACACCTCATAAGGTCATCCTATTGATAAGATCCAATCAACAAAATTGTCCAGTGAGTTAAGGGTCATTGTCAAGAATGAATTGCTTTGCCTTCAGCATTCAAAGCAGTTGAAGGAAGACAACTTGGTACAAAATGCTATAGACAAGTTTTGGTAATTTTCAATTTATTTAATTATATGCATTTTTTTACTAATTTAAAGACTAATTTCACTTTTACTTGTTGTTCATAGATGAAGCTCAATATTGTCGATATTGAGAACCCTGAAGTTTCAAGATATGTGAGTTCACTGTTGAAATAAAGGGAAATCATTGTTATCAACTATATAAATACTACAAATCTTTTCCTTTAGATGAGGAAGCAAGGAGACATCATGTGTGATTATTGGGCCTCTGCCAACCCAACGTTAAGCTTTGTTTTCTTTCTCTTCATATTTGCTTCAATTAATCTTGTTATACAATTTAATGACTATTTCTTTTCTTTATTGAGGAAAAATGTGAGAAAGCCAAGGTTAATAGAAGAAAAATGAAAACTCCTTACAACCAAAGCTTCAAATCATTTTTTGTCATACGAAATGAATTTGTAAATTCTTTATTTGGAAGTTATAACTATATCAGTAAATACAATATTATTTATTTTGTTTCAATTCTTTTGTTTTCATAAAACAAAGTCAAAAGGAACTACATGGATAAGAGTGTGCTAGGATCACACTCTACAAACTAACACACTGCAAGGAAGAGGCTGGACGTTTAAAGAAGCGCAGAATAATTATGTAAGTATAATTTTTATGTTTATTTATTTATGTAGTACTAACTAATAATATTTGAATTAAATAATGATTTTTTAAAATTTTAGAAAAAGATGTAAGAACTATTGCAAAGATCATTGTCTAATGGAAGTGGGCCAAATGTTGATGACATTTGCAACAACGTCCTTAGTACAAGATCAGGATACATTAAAGATCTTGGGTATGACCTTAAGCCAATTGGTTCATCCTCATCATGACCAGCATATGTAAGGACACTTCATGAGGAGAATCGATCGCTTAAGGCTCAGTTACAATGTCATGAAGAAAAGTTAGAACGTAATGAACAAAAATTAGATCGTATTGAACGAAAATTGGCCAAGTTTGAAAACATGGTCAAACAAATACTTGGCTCAAATTATGTAAGTAGTAGTGACAATGAAAATGAGTCTTAGTTTATACATAAGTTTTTTTGTTAATATTTGTAATTAACATTTAATGTCATTTTATTTTTTTATATAAAATGCGTCTAATTTTTAATTTTCATTTAATTAATTAAAAATAAAATCTAAATATTACAGACAATAAGTTGGATTCAAAATCTTACCAATAATTATAATTAAATGAAAATTTTTAATAGGAATGTTTAATAACAAAATCAAAATTCGTCACCAAAACCTTTTAGCTACGTTCTTGAAAACATCGTCAATAATATTTAAAAATTAAATAAAAAATGTAGCTAAAAATATTTGGCTAAGATTACAAAAATGTCACCAAAACTTTTGATCCAAGTTCCCTAAACCGTCGCCAATAACTTTTATCTATGTTCTGAAAATCATCACTAAATATATTTTGCTATGAAAACTTAATAGTCACAAAATATTATTACCTACATCTACGGTGACATAGCTAATAACTTTTAGCCACGAAAAGAAAGCATCCCAAAATATATTTGGCAACTATTTGTTTTATCTTCTCTTATTTCTTTTGACAACGTATCTAATATCAGAGTGAAATATAATTTGTGACGATTTTGTAAAAACGTCGCCGATAATATTTTGCTACCGTGATTTTAAGACGATTCGTGCGACGAATTTTTTTTATCGCTAAAAAGTTTTGGTGATGATTTTGGGGCTTTTAGGGACAAAATATTTGTTGCCAAAAGTCCCTTCTATTATAGTGTTTGCTTTATTTTGATCAACAAATACTAATATTCTTAATGTCCCAAAATAATTAAAAATTATATTTTCTTCTTATATTTAAAATTTATTATTTCTTTTAAATGTGATATAAAATATAGATAAAAATTTTAATTAGCCACAAAAAATAATTACAATTTATTCAAATTTATTTTCTATTTTCGAAACTAATTTACAAGTAGAACCCTCTTTTTTATAATCGTAAATGTGACACTCAAAAAAGACAAAACCAACAAATAAAACCTCATTTTATTTCACGTCTCTCGAGATATAGCTTGTCCTAATATTTCATGTAACGCCCCATATTAGGGGTTAGGATATTACGAAAATTTAGTACGTTTTATGCTTTGTATATTTGAATATTTGCTTATTTGTGCATAAGCATTTTGGCATGCATTCATGACAGTTTCCGAGTAAATTGGTTTATAACTGAAAATTCTGGATTTAGTTGGAATGTATTAAATGTGATGTGGCAATTTTTGTACATTCGAGTATTTTAGAAATTTTTGGTGAATTATTTTTGAGTTAAAAATTTATGTGGAGAGTCATATTATTATTTCAGAATTTTTGGTGAATTTTAGGAATTTTCTGACATTTTGGGGTATTTATAGATACAAGAAATTAAGGAATAATAAAATAAAATAAGAGAAATAAAATAAGAGACCTATTAAACCGTGACAAATGACTCAATTATTTTGAGACAAATGGTTCGCATGCGTAGTGATAAGTGGTTGTTGGGTTGAGAGACATGTGCATATACATGCACGACGCCACAGACTATTGTAAAGCCTTCTCTGTTGTTATTTCTTCCCACCGATAGTTCTAGCAAAATACAGAAACTCTCTTTGTTTTTTTTTGAAACACCAAATCCAGTCCATATATGTTGTTTGC
>JANZLC010043851.1:0-16399 GCA_026413385.1 Erythroxylum gracilipes
TATCACATGCATTTTTATGAAAATGATTAGGCATTCTTTGTTGATTACGAGCTACATTAGCCAAATAGCCTACCCAACTATGTGAATTTTCCTTTGCTTACCCTCTTAAGCTTAATTATCCTTTTCTTCTATATAAACCACATTACATGCTCCTAACCAAATGCCCTACCTAAGTCTTAAAGCTAGTGGAGCATTGTTAATTCTTGATGAACGTGATTGTACAAAAGCCTAAGTGTGGGGGTATAAATACATGTGGGTTAGTTATATTTGCTAAAATTCCATGTTATGAATACTATATTGATGTAGCTTCTATCACTTCTCCTTTTGAAAAAAAAGAAAAAAAAGAAGTTAGTTTGAATAAAAGTATCAAGGAGGGAATACCATTATTATGAAAAGTTGATAATAGTTTATTCTTCATAAGTTGTATTGATTGGGTGTTTGAATATATTGCATATGAGGCAGATGTGGTTTTGGATGAAGCACTTTTTTGTGTAATGTTTATGTGGATTAAGGTGTGAGAGCTGAATTGAGTTGTGAAACATAATTGTTGCATTTTTCATAGCTGACGGTACCCAGTTTTGAATGAATGTTAACTTGTTCACTTGATATCTCATTGAGTATTACTTTTTCTTCACTAGCTTGACGGCTTTTTATGCTACATTAACCAAAATACATCTCACCTTACCTTTGCCTACATTGCAACCCTAGAAAAGTTCTTTGATTCACAATTATGCATGTGACTTTAATGGTGGAGAAATGAAATGATATGCAAAGTTTTGGACTGTTATGATCATGAATGGTGTTTGAGTGTACACATGGAAATATATTGTTTAAACACCTTCTGTCCAAGTCTACCTCTAGATTACTCAAGTTCTAAGGATAGTGAATATTGATTGATCATGAGTAGAAGCTTTGAATGTTGAGTTTTTTTCTTAGGTTTTGAAAGTCATTCACCTTTACTTATGTTTATCTACTCTTAAGAAATATGGAAAATGAGTAAAAGTTTTAGTTTGTGATTTTGATTTTGACGATTTGCCTGAGGACAGTCAAAGGCTAAGTGTGGGGGAACTTGATATGTGTTTAAATTATGATTCATTTTATATTCTATGCTTAGTGATTAATGTCTTATAAATGCTTAAGATACTCACTTTGACTCATTTGTGACTTTAGGTACAGTTCAGAAGCAAAGAAGTTAAAGTGAGTCGAAAGCACGATATATGGGCCATTTTCTGAAGATCAATACTTACTTGTCTTCATGGAGCGAGACAAAGAAAATTAGAGCAAGAAAAAGACAAGAAAAAATCCTAATTGCTTACGAGAAAGAAGTTAAAAAAGAGAAGCTTAGCCTAAAAATTGCATGCCCCATGCAAGTTTAATTAATGGAGCAACAGGCAGAAAAAAGGGGCAACAAGTTAAGCATGAAACAATAGCAGCTAGTGAGGAAGTCAAGAGTAAATTAGTAAGGTAAGAACCAGGATAAAACACAGGTCATCTACGTGAGACGTAGGCAGCGTCTACTTATAATGCAGACACAACTGCATTTTACCTAACGCAGACAATGTTTGATTTTTGAGGTTACTGTCTGCGTTTTAAGTGAGGGTTTTAAACATGAATAGGAATAGGGTCCATCCATCTTAATTGGTCACATCATGAACAGTAGGGGTGGTGGCAGAAGGGAGCTTGCGAGAGAGGGAGTGAAGCATGAATAGTGCCTTAGACCACCATCTTTATTTGTCCAATCAATAAAAAGGAGAGAACTAGCATGAAAGATAATAGAGGCGAAGGCTTTATAGATTCTTATTCATTCTTTTCACTACTAAAGGATAAGGAGAAGATGACTCACGATTGGAGCATAAAAATGGAGATAGAAGGCTAGCTTTTCGACACCAGCTCAACAGGAATATCAACGCCAAATCATGGTTAGGCTATTTTTATCATTTTAAGGTTGTAATTTCTTTTCAAATTGTTGTGTTGTTGGTGTTGATTTGATTGGGTTTTGGAATGAATGATCTTAATACATTATTTTGATTGTTTCATTTCGAACCTATTGCTAAAACATTGAATGTAATATGTAATCCTTACTTTTGATGTTTTTGAGTAGCATCTAATGATTATTAATCGTTAAGAACAACATAAGTTAGGTTAGATAACCTGAATGTGTGAGGTTATTGCCTATATTGATCGTTTTCCAATACGTAATGCAGCTGCCAAATTGCATCTAGAGATCCTATCATAGGTTATTCGGTAGTTAGGTTTAATTAATGATCATATCTTGATTAAACACAACCTAAGGGAAAATCGAGATTAGCAGAGCATTCTATTAGTCTCAGATCAATTGTTTGAAGAGAGTTGTAAAGACGTTAGGATGATGAAATATGCTTAATCATGTTTTGGTCGAGATTAACCTTAAAACTGAACCTTTCTTATATTCAACACTCTTCTCATTTTCAATTTCTTGTTTTAATTTTTTTCGATAATTTACTTTTACTTTAATTTCTAAATTGTTTTAAATCCCAAAACCCCCATATATTCTCCTTGCATCAATTAATTTCATTACAGAAATTAACCAAACATTCCTAGTGGATTCGATCCGGAGTCACCATAACTACAAATTTTAGTGTGTAGAGTCAGGTAAATTTTTGCAGTGCACTCGACACGCGCTGTCAGTTTCATACTAAGAAAAACTACATCAAGCTCCTTGAGATGCTTATGAGCATCCTCACCTGCAAGAAGATAAAATTAGACAAAAGATGTATTGACATAGCTCATCGTAATACAACTCAAAATAACTAGACCTACAACTGTAGCAGTGATGAGTCCAGTCGATCCCATAGAGAGTGTGTGTAAAGATTTTAAAATGAAATCATTCGGTGTTTAGGTTATGGGGGGTTTGTCAGTTTTTAAATAAGAAAAAAACAAATAAAAATTAAAGAAAACTTTCAAAAATGATGAAATGTGATGGATATGTTAGGGACTTAGTCATCGGTTCAATCTCAGCCTACAAACAATTAAATATACTTCACTAAGTTGTTATTCTCATACCTCTCTTAGAAACTATTAATTGTAGGTTAACAATAAACTCTGTTAACCCTAGTTTTCCTTGAGGTCGTGTTTAATTAAAAAGAGCTTATTAATTAAACCTTGCTACTAAACAACCTAGAACAAGCTCTTTAAATTTAATTTGATAGCTGCATTATGAGTTAGGAAAATAGATTAACTAAGGCAACAAACACACAAGATTGGGTCATTTAACCTAGGCTATCTTATCCTTAATGATTAAAAACTATTAGTTGCCATAAATGAATTAAAAACATAATAATTACTTATTGTATTCGATTATAGTAAAGGGATCATACATAAAAACAATTAAATAGAGCATTCAATCACTCATACATAATACCCAATTCAATAAACATAAGATAACATAATCAATTCTTAGAGAGAAAGAACAACAACATAATGGGGAGAGCGCTTAACCGAGTTCTTCAGTGTTGATATCACCTCTGAACCTATATCTAGAAACTCTGCCCTCTTTGAGTCTCCAAGGGAATGGAGCTATGCCCTTTCTCTTCTTCAAAACGGAGACCTCACAACTGCAAAATGCTTTATCTTTCATAAGTTTTTGTCGTGGAATATGTCTATTTATATTAAAAACTAGGGTTTAGGTGCTAGGTGTTATAGTCACGAGCGTGACTATGTTGCTCACAACCATGAATTCCCTAGATGAGTTTCACTGCCATGAGTCTCCTTCTCATTGGCATGATAAGGAGTGTCATGGGAGTGAGATGAGTCTTAGGTCCATAAACATTTGTCTTTCATGGCCATGACATTTTCATGCATGGTTATGAGCTGCTATGCCCCATATATACTTCATGTTTTTGCATTTTCTTATCCTCTCTTGCTCTAATCCTTCTCCTTCTTAGTCCATGAAGACAAGGGAGTGTGAATCTTAAGAAGATGACTCAAATATTGTGCTTTTGACTCACTTTAACTCTTTAGCATCCAAATTGTACCAAAAACCAAATATGAACTAAAGTGAATCTCTTAAGCATTTCATAACATTAATCATTAAGTGTTATGGAATAAATCAATTAAGCACATATCATGTATCAAACTAGAATTAAGCTTAGAAGTAATATGCTTCACAAAATTTGCGAAAGTAATACATAAAGGTCTTTGAGTTCATTTTGGGCCAACCAACTCCCTTAAAGTTCTCACATGAGCCATGGCTTCTTGCAAATTAATTAGTTGCTTTATTCCTAGAGTTTTTCTATTTTCCCTTGGCAAACTTTATAGTTTCCTTTCAATCTCAGGATCAATTTATACAGGATCTTGATGAGGAGATCTAATCACTATTATACAAAAACACTAATAAACATAAAAATTTTAAGAAACAAATATAAAACCTAATTATAAACAAATATATATACAAAATAAAAATTAATATCAAACATAAAATTAAATCATTTCACTCACCGAAAATAGTGCCAAAATTTTGGTTGCATACTAAAAACATTAGAAAATAATACCTAACTCTACATAACTAAATTTGTAGTAGTAGTGAGAAAGGATCGAACACATAAAGAGTGTGAGATTAGCTTTTGTAAAGTAGGGAGTTTTGGTTTAATTCAATTGATGCAATAAAGTAAAAATAAATTATTGAAGACAAATTAAATCAGACAATTGAAAACTACAAGGGTTAATTAATAGGTTTTGAATCCAGTTCATAGTTCAATCTTAGCCTTCATATGAATATGCATAATTAATTGTAATATTGTTATCATACCTCTCTTTGAAACTATTAACTATAGATGAACAACAAGTTCTATTAATACACTGCAAGAAAATTACTAATTAACAATGGAAAATTACCGAAAAAAACTATAGTAAATTACTGACAGAACATCATGTTTTGTGGGTAACATTGTCGGGAAAAATTGTATTTTATGACGTACAAAATCTTCGTCCGTAAATTTGGAGGGAAATTATCTTAGTAATTTTTCAACAGAATATAGCGAAAAATGAAAAATGTCTATTGGTAAAATAGGCGGGAATGCTTGGCAGTATAGATAAGCATCAAAGTGTATCGACGAAAAACATTTCTATTGATAAAGTACCAACGTAATCGCTATTTCGTCAATAAAATTGAAAGATAAATGTTATTGTTTGCTTCGACTTTAACGTTTAAAAAAAACGAAATAACATCGTCACTAAATGACATCATTTTTGTTTAACTGAAAAGATACCAAAGCCCACCTCTTCCATCGTCATTTGCCTTTTCTCTCTGTCAATTTTCTCCTCCGTTAGTTTTCCTCCCTATCATCGTCGTCCTGGTGTCTGCCGTCCTCGTCTCTTTCGCTGTTCTCGTAGCTGTTGCCATCCTCGTCTCTGTTTGTGGTGGTTTTGTATCAATTTTGTGAAAATGTTGCTTTATACTGATTTTGTGAAATGTTGTTGATGAGTGAATGAGTTGTATATCATCTATGTGTGAATGAGTTTTATACTGATTTTGTGAAATGTTGTTGATGCATTTTATATGTTTTGTATATATTTTACCACTATTGTGTGATGAATCACAAATTTGAGCTAAAGCTGATTACAAATGGCCCCTTAAATGGCACTTGAAACTCCACTAGTAATGTGTGTTTCGGCAACTTTTTTTCTTCTCTTCTTCATGCCTTTTCTGCTTCATTTTGAGAAGATGAAACCTTAACTTCTAGGCAAAACATGGTATTGCACCTTCTTAAAGATTAGTATAATTTAACCTTTTCCTCGATTCTTTTAGAGAAAGGATTATTTCCTGAACCAAATAGAGAAAGATTCATATGGAACCTAAAAATATAGAAGTATTGGTTAATGATTACCAAGATTTAAACCTTACTTTGGAGTTAGGGCAATTTCATCTAACATAGATTGTTCAATGATAATTTTGCAACATATACAATAAATTTCCATACACAATTACATCTAAAAGGAAAAAATAATCATCTTATAAAGAAATTATATATTCTTATACTAATATACAAGATTAGTCTAATAATAACTATAATCTTGTAATTCTGAAATCAATTCCTATAATTACAAACAAATTATAATTCCAAATCAATTATTGGATGGCTCATATCAACATTTTCTCTAAAGTTAAAGTATAAATGTTTATAATACCCAATTTGTTAATGATTTTATGAAATTTATAATGTTTAGTGTATCATAAAAATTTAGGATTTCATAAATTCTTGAAAACCTTGCATATTACATATATGAGGTTTTACAATATGTTTCATTTAATCTTATCTTTTCATATTTCTTTAATTTTTTTTTTGCTTTATGCATTTTGTTGAATTTGGGAAATTTTGTGAACTTCATTAATCTTTTATAAAAGTAAAAGCATTTTGGTATTGTCTTTTGAAATGAGGGATTTAAGTCAGTTATTGCATTCGCTGAATAACCTAACTTTTTCTTCATTATGGAAAATATCAGTTGTATGCAATTTTAATCAAACTTGCATACCTTATATATGAATTGCCTATCCTTTAACAAAACTAGTTCTTGAATCTTTTTATAGTTTGCATATTCATTAACTTGACTTAAAAAGATCGCTTTTGATTCATCTATATGAGATTATCTAAGTTATGAGTTATATTAGTTATTGGTGTACCAAGTATCTTGCCTAATATAAATCATTATAATTATTGAACAAGTTGCTTGCTTATCCTAATTAAAGAGATAAATGATATTTGTCTACTTAGGGATGTTACGTATTGAACATAAAAAATAAGATAATGATCACTTTGTTTTAATCACTTTAAGGAATATGGCATTCTAACTTTACATCTCCATATGGCCCATCAACTTTATTAATCCATACAAAATGATATGGCATAATTCCACTATTTTCCAATAACGCATGAAAATAACGAAGTTCTTTGTCATTGAATGAAAAATGTGAATGAAGAAATCTTATATCTCATGATACTCTTCTTGATAAATTGTGCAGTATCATCACCCTGATGCTCTTCCTCCTTCCAAAAATAATATATACAATCACTCTATGCAAAAAACGCACAATTGGTGAGGTTGGTGAGGTTATGCATGAAATTAGTGACCATTTAAATATAATTCAATTCATGCAACTACTATGAGTTTTAAAGCTATAAAACCCCCCAGCATTTTAATGTCTAGAACCATAGCGGTGCCCTCATAATACATGTCACAATGATCCCTATGTGTTGAATTGATGTACTACACACTCTTTATGTTTCATGATTATTATTTCCGTGCAAGATCAATCTCAAAGTACCAGTATGGAGAATAGAAGAAAAACCTTGTTCTTAAAGGAACTAAAAAATTATGAAAAGTTCAAATTCTTTTCTATGGAGCTATAGAGATCATAATGAATCAAATACATTATTGCGAGATGATTCACAATATAAGGTTTTATGTAATCTAGCATATAAATTTATTATTTACCTTTTATCTTTATTATAGGTGCATAATTTCTTTGTTTCAAGATTTTACACCTCCCTATGTATATGTCTAACCTCTCTTTTTTTATGCAAGGAGTTAAAGCGTTTCCTGACTCATACCGATATTAAGATAATGATAATTCTACCTTAGATGACATACTCTAATGATCGTTATTTCTCTATTATAAACTTAATACTATTTAACTACTTATGAGTGCTTGAATCTTATCTTTTGTCTTTATTCTTCTATATATATATGGTTTTGGACATGGTTGGAAGGTGATCTTCATATGTATGTAGACTGATTGGTTAGGGCATCACATGTAATGAATTATGTTACTTAGAATCCATATGATCAACATGCCACAAACTCTTCTTGAAGTTTTTATCAAATGATTATATGTCCCTAGTGCTTTTACTTGTAAGAGTAAAATTCCTAATTGTTGACAAGCCATTGTGATTTGTTTAAGTTTTCATTTAAATGCTTACATCTAAGCGTCGGTTTGAGTATTATGTGTTTGAGTTTATATGTTATTTGAGTTTGTGTGTTATAAATGACACATATGTTCATCAAAATCGCTACTGTCTACCAAAATGTCATCAAAATACAAAACAACAAACTTCTAGTAAATGCACGCGAAATATGATTAACTAATCCTACAAAAGTGCTTGGTGTATTGGTGATTTCAAATGGAATTACTAACCATTCATAAAGTCATTTTTCTATTTTCAATATCTTTTTATTGTATTTTATTTATTTATATTAGCATTAATGCATGAAATAATAGTTTAGATAATGAATTGGAGTTGAATATCCTTTTCTAAATGCATGCTATTCGCACTATATGTTATATTATAAATTCCATTACATTATGCCTGACATAACAAAATATTGGTTAAATATTATAAGAATATGTCTTATGTGGCAAGTTTTGGTTTATTTTAGGATGGAATACAATGATAAATTTTTGTGATCCATTTATTTTATCACTTATGTAAGAGAATTCCTAAGGCAACTAAAGAAGTAACAAAATCATTATGTTTATCTCTTTTCCAATGTTTTTCTTATTATATTTTGTTATTGAGTTGAATTATAGAGTTCGGATAACACTTTGAGTATGTATGCCTATTGATGAATAAAACAACTATGGAATTTACATGTGTTGTGTGTTAGAATTGTGGTATAAGGAATGACATCCTGAATCATTTGTTATAGTAGGTTCATATTTATATGTCATATGCACCTTGTAACATGCAATATATTATTGATAACATATATGAACTGTAATGGAAGAAGTTGACCAAGATTCGGAAGCACTTATGTAATTGTGTGATGTTAAGTGAATTTAATTACTTGCACCATCTATATCTATCTTTTATAACCAAAATTCAGATAAAATCACAACAATGAAATTATGGATTATCGATTTCATATTTTAGGAAAGGATTTTGTTCTTGTAGATATTATTGGTAATTACGTTAGTAAAAATAATGTATCAATTGCATGTTATGTATTCCTTTAATATGACTTTTGCTAACATGGTTAACTTTTATGAATTGTGAACTCAAATAAATCATATCTGTCACAATTGCAATAAAAGGTAAAAGGCAAGTAGTGGTTGCAAAATGCAACAAATTTTTGTAATAAAAATGATAAGAAAAATGAGAACTATACAGAACAAAGACGAAAAGATCTAAAACATAAACACTAGAAGTGATCTCCTATTACTTTCCCAACATAAAATTAATAAAATTTTAAAGTTCTTCCACAAAAGTAAAATGGCGGGAAGATGGTTAACTCAACAATGAGTAAAAGTAATTATTCCTCTAATATGCACTTCACAATTGAGGGAATATATAGATATGAAATAATATTATTAGGCGCTAAATTTCATGTTCCTATTAGATCGGAAGAATAACATTGATAATTTTACAATTGGATTAGGCTAGTACGGTCCATATTATAATTCTTGCATGCTTTTATGTCTTTATATGTGAATTATAGTTATTTTGGTCTTTAAAGACATGATATTTATATCACATGTTGAAAGCGCTTTGCTTGTGTTGGTATATATCACATGCTTTTGTTGACATTATACCGATAATTAATTGTAAGGATAACACACCACTCCTATAGAGCATAATCCAAAATATACCAGAGAATATTCGAGGACATACTCTACGGAAATGATACATTAGGACAATCAAATTAACTAGATCTTAAAAATCGAACATATCATAAGCATTTAAAATATTCATTTCTTCCCATTTAAGGTTACATATGTCAACATAAATCAGAATCCATCATAGACATCACATATTAGTTTCAAGTTCAATCTCAGTAAAAACATATATTATAAAAGTTACAAACTATAGATATTGTGTATCATGATATGGGATGCTAATGCAAAAGACTCTAACTAGACTCCGCAGATTCATCTAATTAGACCTTTGAGCCATTTACATCCCTAAAATGTAAGTTCAAAACTTTTATTAGATAGCTTTAGTAGCTAGAACTCCCCTGAACCTGAAAAAATGTTGCAATTTTGATGAGTTTGCGAACTTAGTGAGTGAACCTTCATCGATGCACTCACACAAGTCATATAACAATTTATTACACTTCAACAAGTATATCATATAAGCTAGTATTTCATATCACATCATATTCTCCATTGACTTCAGTTGTGTTTCACTTTTTCAAAGCAATTTAATAAATCATTTCAATTTAATCATATGATGCATGTAGAGATGCATATGAAAATGCACATGTGTTTTCATTCTCATTTTTGTTTTGTTGTGAAGAAGTGTCTATCAATGCAATTTGTCATCCCGTACCTATTATGGGTACTGAGCTCTTGGCTAGGCCGTACCCATTGAAGATACCAAGTCCATACTATCGGAGCCTGAGGCTTTTTTTCATAATTTTGAGCTAAAGTTCTTTTTTACATATCAGTCACTCTGGTCATAACTCCTTCATCTGATCATGCATTTCAATATGATGAGATGAATCAGTTCATATATTATGCTTTTACTACCTTTCATTTCGGTGTGCTTATGCCATAAAATTGACTCCTCAGACCTAAGTCCAACATTTATCAATAAGTTGTACAAACATTTCATATTAAATGTATGATTCACATAGAAGCACATATAAGTGAGTTTACACATCTAAGTTGACTCATAGTACACTCCAGAAATGCTATTGCCTCGATGTTCCGATAATGTCTGGATGTTGACGATCACCTTACTCATCTATCGTCATGCAATACATACACACATTGTTCACAGATTACTAAGTTTTTTAATCATATAAACATACATTCATGCACATGTATATGTGTCAAGTTTCAATGCATGCTCAACTTACTTTCTGGGTATGTATTCTTATGCATAGATCTTGACTATTCAATTTGTGCTTATACACCCTGAGACCATTCAAACATTACAGCTTGTATACAACCATTTTGCAATCAGGTTTATACCTTTAAGTTAGCTTGATTTACCCAAAATTCATCAAACATACATTACAACTTATCCTTGTACATTTTCATGATCAAAAAGCCTCTTATAACACACACACAATTGTTACTTTAAATCTGGAATTTCAGCAAGCTAGATCTATACGTTTACCAAAATTTTTCCAGCAATATATATTCATACATTTACGCAATTCTCATTCATAATTACCTTATGTTCTTCAATGCACATTCATCCATACCTTATAAACATTACTCATGTCTTTAAGATCATGTTTGCATTAAAAGAACACATTTATTCCTTTAACAAATCATAATTTCCAGCTTTGAATACAACCACATCAAAATAGTCAATCCTTTAGGTTGTGACATCAATCAACTACATAAACTTATCAAGCTCTTAATCAATTAATCAAGAAACAATCTAGGTTCATTACAAGACTTAATCAAGTCCAAATATACCAATTTAGAGTGAATTTTCTCAGCTGGTTCGACATGTACACAAGGCTGAAATTAAAATTCCACAATTTGTCATCAACATTACTAATGTGGGTAAGTTTACTACATTTTACAAGCTTAGAGACATTGCTAGCACCTGAAATTTTCCAGATTTCATGTCTTTTAAAGTTACTTTATTTCAAGTTAACATACCTTCCATATTGGTTATACTAAGGCTTACAAAATTCTACTCACTTATGTCATCAATAGTCACTTTTTACAAACACACCTATAGCTCTAATTTTCCAGATTCTAAAACACCTTAAAAACACCTATTTTTAGCATGAATTCCTCATCAATTATACTTCAAATCCCAACCTAAATCATCCATATAGCAGCCCATAGACTATTGTTTTCTTACATGCAAAAATAGAACAAAAAAGTACCCATTCATTCTTCATTTTCTAGCACATCTTTAACACCAACACCCTATGCAATCCACCTCAAATTAGCTGAATTATATTATGGCTATGAAGGATTTTGCATGGTTTTGCGGTGGTGATGGACAAAGCTAAGGCTGAAATTCAAGGGTGTAGGTGAGATGAAGGTTTCAGCAATGAGAGGGAGAAGAAGGAGAGAGTATACGGCAACTGAAATTTCAAAGGCAAAGAAAATGACCATAACTTCTTTATATATGGTGTGAAATGCGTGGTCTTTCTTTAAAGACACTTGTCATGTAATTAAGCAAGCTACATGTCCTCCTTTTTGGCTGCCAAATGTCACTTAATTCCTAAATCATTTGTCACTTAATTCTTCAAGCCATTTGTCGCTCATTTAATAGGCTTAGTTATCCTAAATTTCCATACGCCAACTTGTCTTGAAACTTGAAATTTTTCCTAGGCTAAATGTACATATTAATTCATCAGTCTTCCAATTCTGACAATTAACTCCAAAGTACTAATTGTAATCCATCAATTTTTTTATTGGTAAGCCAAAATACAAGACATTAGAAATGCAAAATTGTGTCACAATCCTTTTGAAACTTTCATACCCTAGAACATGCCAATTGAGTGCAAATAAAATCTTTGCATTTTTTTTCTAAATCATAATTGATGCGTGTATGCTAATATTATGCATGTGAATGAAATCATAAAATCATCACCTAAATGCACCAAATTAATTATATAATGATGCGACTCATGTGACTCAGTATTCTATCACACTAACCCTCAGTAGTTTTGAAGACCAACTATTACAATTCTCCCCTCTTTAAGAAATTTCACCATCGAAATTCTTACCTGATTGATCAAATAGATGGGGGTAATGTTTTCTCATGTTCTCCTCAGTCTCCCATGTAGTTTCCTCTCTTGAATGGTTTCTACAAAGGACTTTAACCAAAGGAATTACACGGTTCCTTAATTACTTAGTCTGATATCCAACTATTTTAACTAGTTCCTCTACATAACTTAAATTAGTTACAATCTCAACCTCTTGTGCTGGTAATACATATGTTGGATCTGACCGATATGTCCTAAGCAAACTAACACGAAATACATTATAAATTTGAGTTATTTCTAATGGTAATGCTAATTTGTAAGTTAATGTACCTACTTTCTCTGTAATCTCATAAGGACCGATATCCCTAGGGCTTAACTTTCCCTTTTTACTTAACATTAGCACTCCTTGCCAAGGTGACACTCTCAAAAATACCTTGTCACTTGATGTTCCATATCCCTCTAGTGCTGATCTGTATAACTCTTTTGCCTGTCTTGGGCCGCCTTAATCCTACAGCAGATCAATTTTACCTTATCAATGGTATCTTGAATCAACTTTGTGCCTTCAACAATCCTTAGGCCTTCTTCATCCTAGTACAAAGGTGTTCGACACCTTTTTCTATATAACGCCTCATATGGAGCCATACCAATACTACAATGATAATGATTATTGCATGTACATTCAACGAGAGCTATATACTCATCCCATGCTCCTTGAAACTCCAAAACACATGCCCTAAGCATGTCCTCAACAATCTGAATGGTCCTCTCACTCTTTCTATCCGTCTGAGGATGAAATGTTGTACTAATATTTAACTTTGTACCCAATGCTATCCGTAGGCTGCTGCAAAATCTAGAAGTAAATTTGGCATCTCGATCTGATACAATATACATTGGGCTCATGTAACCTCACTATCTCATTTACATATCTCCGAGCTAACTGATCTAGTGTGTTATTCTCTCTAATAGGTAAGAAATGAGCTGATTTTGTCAATCTGTCAACAACGACCCATATAACATCATGCTGCCTCGGAGTTCTCAGTAAATTCATAATAAAATCCATTGTAATCCTCTCTCATTTCCACTTTAGAATAGTTAATTACTGCAGTTTCCCAACTGGTGCCTGATGCTCTGCCTTAACTTGTTGGCATATCAAACACCTAGCAACATATTCAGCCACTTGCTTCTTCATGCCTAGCCACCAAAAATGTTGTTTCAAAGTGTTGTACATCTTAGTAGTACCAAGATGCATATCATATGCTACTATTTGTGCTTCCTCCCATATTTCTTTTCTCAGACCATCAACATCTAGTACACATAATCTCTAATTTAACCACAATGTACTATTT
Organism: Erythroxylum gracilipes; assembly: GCA_026413385.1. Classification (NCBI taxonomy): domain Eukaryota; kingdom Viridiplantae; phylum Streptophyta; class Magnoliopsida; order Malpighiales; family Erythroxylaceae; genus Erythroxylum; species Erythroxylum gracilipes. The sequence continues at coordinate 14,004 of JANZLC010043851.1, forward strand.
CTCAACTAAAACTTAAAACTCATATTTTGTGTTAACTTCTCTATAATTTTCACTAATTTTAGTCCTTGCTTTGAGCTTTTCTAATCCTATCATATAATATTGGTCTAAGTTTAAACGTAGCTAATAATGCTTCATTTTTCCCCAAACCTCGATGCTTGAATTTGTGCTACACTGCAATTGGATTTCGTGCTTAATGCATCAGCTACAACATTAGCCTTACCTAGATGGCACTCTATCATGCAATTATAATATTGAAGCAACTCAATCCACCTCCTTTGTCTCATATTAAGTTCCTTTTGACTCAGTAAATATCTCAAACCTCAATGATCTATAAAAATTTGAAACGTTTCACCATATAAATAATATCTCCAAATTTTTAATGTAAATACTATTGCAACAAGCTCTAGATCATGAATTAGATAATTGAACTCATAAGGCCTTAACTGTCTCGAAGCATAAACAATCACTCTACCATACTGCATCAAAACACACCCTAACCTTTAGTGTGGAGCATCACTATAAACAATATTCCCTCTAGATGCAGATGGTATAGTCAACACTAGTGTTGTAGTTAATCGATGTTTTAACTCCTTAAAGCTCCTTTGACATTCAACAGTCCATCAAAAAGGTATGTTCTTCCTCAAAAGCTTTGTCAAAGGGGATGAGATCAATGAAAATCCCTTAATAAACCTCTTGTATTGCTAGTCTAAGAAAACTTCGAATCTTTGACACATTTCTAGGTGCTTCCCACTTCATCACTGCCTCAACTTTCTTTGGGTCTACCTGTATGCCTTGTCCATATACTATATAACCCAAAAACACTACCTGATCAAGCCAGAATTCACACTTACTGAACTTGGCATACAATTTCTTCTCTCTCATTATCTATAAAATTAACCTCAAATGCTCAAAATCTTCCTCTTTACTCCTTGAATACATCAAGATATCGTCTATAAATACAATAACAAAGTGATCTAAGTATAGTTGGAATACTTTATTCATCAATGTCATAAAGGAAGCTGGAGAATTTATCAATCCAAAAGGCATCACCAAAAATTCAAAGTGTCTATATCTGGTTCTAAATGCACTCTTTGGTACATCGGCTTATGCTATTTTCAATTGATAATACCTTAACCTTAAAATCTAGTTTAGTAAATACCTGAGTTCCCTGTAATTGATCGTGTAAATAATATATTCTTGGTAGGGAATACTTATTCTTCACTGTCATCTGATTTAAATGCCTATAATGAATGCATAATCTCAAAGTTCTATCTTTCTTCTTCAAAAACAAAAATGGATCTCCCCATGTTGACATACTGGGTTTGATAAAAACCCTTATCTAACAAATCCTACAATTGAATTTTAAGTTCTTTAAGTTCCACAGGTGCCATCCTATTAGGAGGAACAAATATAAGACCAGTACCTGGGAAAAGGTTAATGGTGAACTTTGTTTCCCTAACTAGTGGTAATCCTGGTAATTCAGTAGGAAAGACGTCTAGAAAATCTTTTTTAACAGGACTATCCTATAATGTCTGCTCAACTCTGGTATAAGTCACATAGGCTAAATAAGCCTCACATCCACTTCGAATCAGTCTAAAAATGCTCATTGATGAAATCAATCTAGTTAGCACTGTTTGACTAACACCTTTAAATATTACTTTTGGTTGAGTAGGAGATTCAAGACTTCTTAGTGTAACAATTCATCAGTCATTTGAGAAGTAAGTCAGTCCATACCTAAAATAAGATCTATCTCTTTTAACTGCAATACTCTCAAATCAACTTTTAATTCAGCCTGGTCAACTCGAATAATACACCCTTTACATACTTATCCAATCAATGTAGTACTACCTACAGGAGTACTCACCTCTACGCCAAATCCCAACATCTCTCTCTCATAATGCAATTGAGATGCTAGATGTGGGGTAATAAAAGAATGCATTGATCCTAGATCTAACAATGTAAATTCCTTAAGATCAAAGACATGTAACACACCTGCAACAACATCTGGGAAACTTTGTGCCTCCTGTCTAGTAATAGCAAAAATCCTGGCTTGAGACTGTGTTTGGTTACTCTGTACTTCAATCCTAATACTAAGACCTACTACGATTGCTTTAGCCCTACCTCTGACTCACTGTCCTGCTCCATTGGCTTTGCTCTATTGGACAGTCATCTCCATCACTGATTCTCCTCTCACTCCAGACTATGCTCCTAAAGTTGTTGGACAATCCTTAATTTGATGATCTAAGGAGCCACAATGCAAATAAGCTCCCGATACCTTCCAACATCCTCCACTATGCAATGTTCACAACTGGAAATCTACTAAACATGGTTTAGGATATGACCCCTTTGATAGAGATTGTTCCTTGATTTCTAAATTTACTAAAGATGGAAAAGTT